>JBBPEA010000024.1:0-161361 GCA_039096215.1 Blastocystis sp. NMH
GAATTACTATAAGAATCATCTTGAATCATCAAAACCCCAATGCACGTACAGTGGCATTATGATAATCAATACAAGTGTTCTCATATGATAGCTTCTGTCATCAATGTTAACGCGAATTGCCAATCGAGTTATGAGTAAATCTGTTACGTGCTCTGCTTCGACGAGCGTTCAGAGAATCTGCCAATCGGGTATTCTTCCTGAGGGAAGCACCAGTGCTTATTATGGTATCTACAACCTGGACTATTCCAAGCTTTCTTCTAAATCTGGACGTGCCAAGCTGCTTTCTGCCATCAAGTCCTTTCCTTCAGTCTTGGAGAACGTATCGGAGTCGATGCAGACACAGACGGTGGGAACTGTTTCCTTTGGAAAGAAGGCTTGGGAGTATCTTGCTTCTGGCAGAGAGGATTTGTTGAAGGTGGCGGAGGATCTGGTTTCCTTCCCTGGATATGGAATGGCGCCTGCGACGCAGACGGATATCTATATCCATATCCACAGCAAGAAGGATTCGGCCACGTTCGAGGCGTCGAAACTGGCTCTTTCCCTGTTCAACGGAGACGATGCCCTCCTCTCCGTTGTCGACGAGAAGAATGGTTTTATGTACAAGGACAGTCGTGATTTGACTGGTTTCATTGATGGAACCGAGAATCCCCATGGAATGGAGTCCAGAGTCAAGGCGGGTCTCCGCGAGGACGGAAGTTCCTACGTGATCGTTCAGCGCTTTGTTCACAACCTCTCCAAGTGGGAGAAGGTGGATACGAAGGAGCAGGAGCGGGTGATTGGAAGAACGAAGCATGATAGCGTTCAACTCCGTCCGGTTCCTTCCAATTCCCATGTCGGTCGTACCGACCTGAAGGAGAACGGAAAAGGCTTGAAGATTGTCCGTCAGTCACTTCCCTATGGCATTGCGGGCTCGGAAATGGGCTTATGGTTCACTGCTTACTGTGGTCAACTCCACAACATTGATGAGATCGAGAAGTCTCTGTATGGGCAGCGTGATGGTGTGACGGATCGCCTCATGAGCTACATTACCCCTGTGACAGGTGCTTACTTCTTTGTTCCTTCTCTTGATATGATCAAGGAGTTGTAAGGTTTTGTTTGTTGTGAGAAATAATCGCGGGAGGACTTGTGGTCGTATTACCTAGAATAACGTTGTGAGTGTCTGAATATGAACGTAATGGTGTAGATTGAACTCTTGGATGTCATGGCTCCTAAGAAAAAGAACGCTAACAAAAAGGGTGGAAATGCGGCGAAAGAGGACGACTTTGATCTCGACGCCATTCTAGAAGCGGAGGGACTCAAAGAGGCAGTCCCAGAACCTCCAAAGGAAGAGCCGAAGGAGGCGACTGCGAAAGAGGAGCCAGCCGTTCAGCTGGAGAATTTCTCCAACGTGGATGATGCCGCGGCTGCGTTCCTGAACTCGCTTTCTTCTCAGTCGGCTCCATCTGGAGGAAAGAAGAAGAACAAGAAGAAGAAGACCGGAGCGAATGCAACTGGGGAAGAGACGCCCGCTGAAGGCAAACTGGAGGAGAAGGAGAATGTTCCCGCGCCTAGTACTGAGAGCGGAAAGAAGAAGAAGGGAAAAAAGGAGGCCCCTGCCCCTAAGCTGTCTGCTGCCGCCTTGCGAATCCAAGCGGACATGGAGCGTCGTCGCAAGCAGGAGGAGGAGAGACGCCGCATTGAGGAGGAGGAGCGTCTGAAGCGCGAGGAGGAGGAGAGAAAGATCCGCGAGGAGGAGGAGCGCATTGCCCGAAAGAAGGCGGAGAAGAAGGAGAAGGAGCGTCTGAAGAAGGAGCGTCAAAAGCAGGAGGGAACGTACCGTACGGCGAAGCAGAAGCAGAAGGACGCGGAGGACCGCATCAAGGTGGAGATGATGCGTGCAATGCTGGCGAAGCAGCAGGAGGAGCAGAAGAAGGCGAAGGAAGAGGAGGCGAAGGAAGAAGTGAAGCCGGAGCCCGAAGAAAAGCCAGTCGTGGAAGAGGAGGAGGTGCTGGATGACTGGGAGAATGAGGAGGTGAAGGAGGAGGATGTGTTGGACGACTGGGAGAACGAGGATGTGGAGGACGTGGCTGTCCCGGAGCCGGCGAAGGAGGAGAAGAAGGAGGAGGAGAAGAAGCCCCAGCTGAGCAAGAAGGCGCAGCGCGAGCTGGAGAACCGCAAGCGCGAGGAGGAAAAGCGTGCTGCTGCTGCGGCGGCGGCGAAGGAGAAGGAGGAGATGAGCAATCTGCGATCGCCGATATGCGTGATTATGGGCCACGTGGATACGGGAAAGACATCGCTTCTGGATAAGATTCGACACACCTCGGTGCAGGGAAGCGAGGCGGGAGGCATCACGCAGCAGATCGGCGCCACCTACTTCCCTGTGGAGAACCTCAAGAAGTCAACGGAGAAGTTGGCGAAGCAGATGCAGCTGGAGTACAAGGTCCCGGGTCTGCTGGTGATCGATACGCCCGGTCACGAGAGCTTCAGCAACCTGCGTTCTCGTGGAAGCAACCTGTGCGACCTGGCCATTCTCGTCGTGGATATCATGCACTTGCTGGAGCCCCAGACGATTGAGTCTCTGAACATGCTGCGCAACCGGAACTGTCCGTTCATCGTTGCGTTGAATAAGGTGGACCGTCTGTACGACTGGAAGCCTCGTCCGAACGCTGCGTTCCGCGACTCCTTCAAGCTGCAGCCCGAATACACGCAGGCAGAGTTCCAGGGCCGTGTGAAGAGCACGATTGCCGCCTTCATGGAGCAGGGATTGAATGCCGCGCTGTACTACGAGAACACGGATCCGAAGAACGTGATTTCGCTGGTGCCCACCTCTGCTGTCACGGGAGAGGGTATTCCCGACCTGTTAGCCCTCTTGATGAAGCTGTCGCAGCAGTACATGGTGAAGCGTCTGAAGCTGACCGACGAGGTGCGCGCGACGGTGCTGGAGAAGAAGGTAATTGAGGGTCTGGGAACGACGCTCGACGTGATTCTGGTGAACGGTCGTCTGCGTGTGGGCGATACCATCGTCCTTTGCGGCATGAATGGACCCGTGACGACGACGATCCGCGCGCTGCTGACGCCGCAGCCGATGCGCGAGCTTCGCGTGAAGACGATGTACATCAAGCACGACGAGATTCAGGCAGCCCAGGGTCTGAAGATATCCGCGCAGAACCTCGAGGACGCGGTTGCGGGAACCTCCCTGCTGGTGTGTCGCAACGAGGCGGACCTTCCCGAGCTGCAAGAGCGCGTGCAGGACGAGCTGGAGTCGGTGCGCAAGCTCCTGAAGGTAGACGGTGAGGGCGTGTACGTCCAGACCTCGACGCTGGGTTCGCTGGAAGCACTGCTGGAGTTCCTGAGCTCGTTGAACCCTCCCATCCCTGTGGGCGCATTCAACATCGGACCCATCCACAAGCGCGACGTGATTCAGGCGGCGACGATGCTGGAACGCAAGAAGGAATACGCAACCATTCTTGCGTTCGACGTGAAGATCGTCCCGGAGGCGGCACAGCTGGCAAAAGAGATGGGCGTGCGCATCTTCTCGGCGGACATCATCTACCACCTGTTCGACCAGTTCACAGCGTACCTGAAGTCGATCGAGGACGAGAAAAGAGAAGCATCGCGCGAGGAGGCCATTTTCCCTTGCATTCTTCAGATCATTCCGCAGTACATCTTCAACCGCTCCAACCCCATCGTTGTGGGAGTGGACGTTTTGGAGGGCATTCTTCGTCCAAACACGCCGCTGTGCGTGGTGCAGCGCAAGAAGCAAGAAGTTGTGCGTGAGAAGAAGATGACGATGGAGGACTGGATGCCCGACGAGAATGAGGATCCCAACATCGACTTCCGCGACAGCAAGAAGAGCAAGAATATGGGTGAAACCATCGAGACGATCGAGGTGAGTGTGCGGCGTTCCGATAATATGTAGACGGTGAACTACCTCGATATTGGTACAGTCCGTTCACTGGAGCTGGACCACAAGGAGCTGACGGAGGCACGTCCAGGAAAGGCCGTGTCCATCAGCATCGAGCCGAAGGACTCTTCCAAGGCAGTGCTGTTGGGTCGTCACTTCGATGTGTCCGATAAGTTGTATTCACATGTATGCAATGTGTTGTGGGTGTGATGGGTAGTTGTCTCGTCGGAGTATCGACTCGTTGAAGGCCAACTTCGCGAATGACTTAACCGATGATGAGTGGAGACTGGTGATTAAACTGAAGGGCATTGAGGGCATTAAGTAAGACTATTTTATGAATGGTTTGTTTGTTGGATACAGTCGGAGGGTTGTTCATGGAAATCCTATGGAAGAAGAATCTGCGTGGTCCACGACTTCCGTGATTGGATTGAATAAGGAATCACGTGGTAGAGTGCCGGAAATACGTCTCCGTGGGCAGATGATCGAGGAGTTGCTACGGAGGGATTGGAAACCAATGTCAGTGACGAGACGTGGAAGAAAATGTCTTCCAACAATGATTAGTGGGTGTTTCGTTTTCTGTCCATCATGTAGTTCCCAAGGATCTCCTTTCTTCACGACAATGCTTCTCATGTCCGTCCTGTCCTATTTCGTTGGTATGATCAAGGGTGTCAACCCGGTTATCCGTGTTCGCGTGTTGTTACGCATAGAATCCTCTTCTTTACAGTTGTTGGACTTTATTGGGAACTCTCTTTGGAGTGGGCGCGTTATCACAGCTGGAGGGCTTCTCTCTCTTCCTTGTTCGCATTGTGAAGAAACAGAATTTGCTGATAACGATCTGTCTGGTTTCTTCTGGAAGTAGGACTTCATTGTCGATGTCAGGCGATAGTCTTGTGTCTTGTGGGTGGATTCAACGGGAATGTGTCCCTGTGTGTAAGTGCGTCCCTCTTTCAGGTAAGCTCGCGAGTGTTGTTCCATGTAGTATGCGTGTATGATCGTGTTAAGTGTGGTATATAACGGGTCCATTCTCTGCCTTTCCATCAGTCGGTCTTGGCTGTTACCTGAACCCTTAGATAGTACAGCGGTTTCCAAGGCAAAAGAATAAGCGACTGTTTGTTAATCACAAAGACTGCAAATGTTCAAATCATCATCAATATCGTCGTCCTCGTCTCCATCTTCATCCATTTCATCTTCTTCAATAATGAGTTCCGGAGCTTTGTTCGTCGTGCTGCTAAGCACAGTGATCGATTCCGCATATCCCTTCGCGTGGACTGTTGACTGCTCTTCCACAATTACGTCACCCTTTATCTCCCTGAGAAGAACATCGTTCTCCTTTACATTCAGCTGATAGCATCGTTGCGACACTTTCCCTGACTACAGTAACACAAACACTCTATCAATTTACAGGCTTTTCAATCGTCATGATGCAGGATAGCCGGGAAAGGGAGACGTGGAGCTGACTGTATCTCTGGTGGAGTGAGAGCATGAATGATACTACGCGAACTGCGTTGCGCGTTGTTTCGTCGGTGAGTTCTTCTGGAAGGAAGAGGATGCAGCATCCTTGGAAGTCATCTGGAAAGGAGAAAAGGTCGTCCAGGAGAGAGAGTTGCTTTCGCAAGGTCACAATCTGCCCGTCAGAATCCGTAAGCAAGGGATTGATCGAATCAATAAAGAAAATACCATACTCTAAGAATGAGCGATGCTTCCCATCATTACCTGTTTTTGAAGTACATTGCGTTTTCAGGTTCTACATAAAACACACAACCAATAGCATACATTAGCAGAATCCATAAAGGACGCTTGGTCGGAGAGAATAGCATGGAGAATCGACTTGGAGAAGTCCTGTTCATAAACAGTTCATCACCACCGTACATAGTGTGTGGACCGGAATACGGGAGTGAATGATGTCTTTGCAGTAATCTACTCTCTCAGTAAAGCACTGGTATTACGGAGTGTGTGAATGTGTGCAGGAAGGCGAAGAGGACATCATCATTCGCGATGCTACCCTCGATACAGCAGACAACTCGACTCTTTTCCCTTCCGATATTCAAACTCGACAGAACGTCATTCATCGTTTGGGAGGGGAAGAAACAGTATCTTGATGATCAAGAATCACTGAACAGTTGTCATCTCCATGTCGATCAAAAACGATCAATCTCTCTTTCAAGTGAATAATGAAGTTCTCGTACCTCTTATCTCTTTTCTTCTTCTTCGTTCTCTGTTTGGCTGCTGTGCATATCCTTGTTTTGTGCAACTCGAGGAGAGTTGCGTAGTTTCGTTAACGGTCACCCGCCTATGCTGAGGAGACAGCTGTGGACGCTACTGCCAATGCGGACGACGAGAATATCGACGACATTCTGAATGCGGACATTGAGGAGCCCGAGGAAGCTGATGACGACGTGACGTATGACGCTGAGGAGGAGGAGCCTGCGGTGATGAAGGCGATTCGTATTCCTGTCCACCCCCTGACCGACATTCCCGAGCCTTCTTCTGATATTGAAGTGACGTACAAGTTTTTGACGGGTGAGCGTTTTTCAGGAGGCGTGATGTGTAGAGGATTTCCCTATTGCGGAGCCGATTCGTGTGATTGTGAATCTGAAGAACAATGGTGTTGCTGTGTACAATATTACGGATTGCATGGGATCGCTGAACGACGCCAACAACTTCGCCATCTATCATCAGAATGTGAGAGTGGAGGAGGGGGATAAGGCGTAGTTCACTGAGAGAAACTTCAACTCGACTCTGTACCCTGGATATGAGATGAACTTTATGTACGTGTTCGGAGTGTACAACTTCATCGACCCTCAGGAGTACCAGATGGCTCTGACCATTTTCTACGAGACCGACAGTGACTACTACGCCACCACCTTCTTCAACGAGACCGTGGAGGTTGTGGACCACAGCAGTGTGTGGGACATTCGGATGTAGGAGAGACGAGAAGAGATGAAGAATAGGATTTCCATCGTTGTGATGACCGTCATTGCGATCGTCTTTGCTGTGAACTATTTCGCTGCCGACAAGGTCGTCTCGAAGAAGCCTGTGGAGAAGTCCGACTTCCTTCCGAAGGATAAGAAGAAGAACTAATGGGTTAATGTGATATGGATTGTTTGTTTACGCATATCCAAACAAACACCTCATTAAGGTCGGCACATTCGCACCGTAGTGTCGCCCACACTCTCCTTAATAGCTAATGAGCTTAGTAGGTCTTAGCTCCCTTGCTCAGGAAGTCGGTGAACTTCTGGTAGGGGATGACATCGTTGCATTCGTTGTGCCAGAAGTCGGGAGTGAAGTACGAGTAGGTCTTGCGCAGAGCGGCAATGGTGGCCTTGATCGAGTTGCCCAGAGTACGGGTGTGTCCGCGAGAGCTCGTGTACACATCGTCAATTCCAGCCAGAGTCAGCAGCTTCTTCATCACGGGGGAAGCGACAATTCCAGTTCCACGAGGAGCGGGAATCAGACGCACACGGACAGATCCGCACTTTCCAGTCACCTTCACAGGGACGGTGTGCACCTTGCCCACGTTGTCACCCCAGTAGCCACGACGCACGGGAATGATCGACATCTTAGCGACCAGAATGGCTCCCTTAATGGCTCCAGCGACTTCCTTGGCGCACTTGGATCCCAGACCCACGTGTCCATTGCAGTCACCCACAGCCACGAAGGCCTTGAAGCGGGTGCGCTGTCCGGCAGTGGTCTGCTTCTGGACGGGGAACACCTGCATGACCTCCTCCTTCAGGTCGGGGAGCAGCTTGTCCACGATCTCGGGCTCCTTGATGGGAAGCGAGAACAGGTAGATCTCCTCGATCGAGTTGATCTTTCCGGCCTTCACCAGACGACCAATCTTGGTCACGGGGACCCATTCCTTGGCCTCTTCAGCACCGCGGCGAGGGCGGCGCTGATCACGGCCACGGCCACGGGGACGACGAGCGTCCTCCACGGGAGCGGCGGGAGCCTCAGCGGGAACTTCAGCGGGAGCCTCAACGGGAACTTCAACAGGAACTAGGAAGTGAGAGGGAGCGTCGAAATGCACACCTTCAGACATGACTAGTATCAATGGGCGAAGAATCTGAGCAAACGAGAGGCTTTGGGATTAGGAAGCATAGGAATTACAATGGCCTAATAGCGAATCGAATATCCTATTGTTGAGGTGGTTCTTAGGGTACCCTAACCCAATTGTTGTTACGTGCTTTTCTATTGCTGTTATTGTGTTAACAAGTCGTTATTCATTGCCAGTCGAAACTGGAAAGGGGTTAGACGGAATTCTATCAAAAGGAAAGGATGACGTTTGTTGCTTATGGTTAGGAACGGAGCAATGGAACCAGGAAGAGAAGCGGATTCCCGTTACATGGAATTAGCGATGGAGGAAGTGGTGTTGATTTGGGATGATCACATAAGGCGGAGATCGCCTACACAGAAAATGAGGTGCCTATCGGCTGCGTGTTTATAAAGGACGGAAAGGTGATCGCGAAGGGACACAACTACACCAATGCGAGCGGAAATGTGGGAAATCGAATGTGGATGGAATCGGTAGGCTACGCTCCACGCAGAAATGGTTGCCATCGCAGAGGCACTTCGATCAAATGGAAATGATGTGTCTCTGTTTCGGGAGAGTACGCTGTAGGATGACTGTTTTTTTCCTAACGTTTGATATGTAACAATCGAGCCGTGTATCATGTGTGCCTCTGCCCTGGCGCAAGTGGGTATTCAGCGAGCTGTGTTTGGAGCGTCAAATGACCGGTTTGGAGGTTGTGGATCGGTGTTGTGCCTTCAAGAAGGTGCGTATGAAGTAACGCGAGGCGTGTTTCTGGAAAGGTCCATCGAGTTACTGCAGCGCTTTTACAACCGTGAGAATGAACATGCACCAGACAACAAGCGAAGGAAAAAGAATAAGGAACTACTCGTTTCCGAGAAGGAATAGTTGAGAATGGATCTTTGTTTCTAACAAACCAAGCGACTAAATGTTGCCGTCCTTACGCCTTGTGCTCTCTCGCCTTCTTCTCCTCGATGATGCTCAGCTTGATTCCCTTGCCCTTGGGGAGAGAGATCATCGGCTCAGCACCCTCGCCGATCACGAACACATTCGACAGACGAGTGGCGAACTCGTGACCACTCGCGTCTCTCACGTGGACGATATCGAACGAACCGAAGTGACGGTCACGACGCACAATCACACCCACACGACCCGTGTTGTGTCCCTTCGTGATGAAGCACAGGTTGCCCACCTCGAACTTCACATGACCCACCACCTTGTTCGTCTTCAGATCCACCTTCACTGTGTCGTTCACCTTCACGTACGGATCGGGGTAACGGATCGTACGAGCGTCGTGAGTCACAATGAAAGGAATCTTCTTGTTCGACACCTGGCGCTTCACCACCTTGCACAGCTTGTACTGCAAATTATACTAATAAACAATACCAAACCTGAGCCTCCTCCTCGCTGATGCGGTGAAGGACGAAGCGTCCCTTCACGTCGTACAGCAGACGGAAGCGATCGTTCGATCCCTCCAGGGTCACCACATCTATCTCTCATACAACACCCAAACCACCCACCCATGAAACCGGCGGGGAACGTAGAGTCCGTGCGGATCTTGCCGTCCACCTTCACCAGACGCTGCATGCAAATCATCTTCACCTCGTGATTGGTCAGAGCGTACTTCAGACGGTTGCGGATGATCAGAAGAAGAGGGAGACACTCTCTCATCTTATGAGGACCACAGCTGGGATGAGGAGCCCACACACCACCCATCTTGTTAAGCATCCAGTGCTTAGGGGCATTCAAACGCTTCAAATGCTTCTTAGGACCGCGAGTCTACACAACTGTGAAAAGAAATGTCCCAACAATTCGGTGATGACGCAATCACATGAAACTAAACTAGAGACTGCGCCACTCCGATAAAAGGACAAATTGCAAAGTGTTCCATACCATGTAAGTCCTGCAACAGTACGAATGAGAATAGAATTGGAAGGGTGAGGGGCGTTTTGGAATTCACTCCGTCAAAGAACAGCTCACCCCCTGGGTTTCCGAATTCAAACAAACAAAGGATTCATTCGGAGCTTTGTAGCGTTCTAAATGATTGGGATCTCCATCTGCCGTAGAGTGCAACACATCTGGAGAGAGATACTTGAGTGAGGAGACAACAGCGTCGCGGAGAGGGCGATGATCTCTGCATACCTAGTCGTGGTTCTGACAGGAAATCGTTACGGCGTCGTGCATTTCTCGTCTAAACTGACATCCTCCGGGAATTCCGGCAAACAGATTGAACAGGGGTTTCAGCAGTTCGTTGGGCGAAAAGTACTGCGTCCCTACAACAGAGACAGGATGCAGGTGTACGTCCTTGCCGCTCCATTTCCTCGCAGAATTCCACGTAGGCCATGATCGTATCGTAAGGGCTCATGGAAGGGTTGGAAACATCATAGAAGAATTGGTCGATGTAGTGAAACACCCACGGCGCTTTCGTGAGGAGACGACCAATCATCACTCCGCGGACCTGCCGTCCGGAATCACTCCGCCGCTTCAGCAAGTCATCCGCTTGTTTCAGTGATAACACACCTCCATTGATCGAAAAGTCGAGATGTGGGAAATCGTCCAGGAGACGATACACCCAATCATAGTGAAGCGGCGGCACACTACGGTTCTGCTTTGTCGTCAGACCCTTTAGGAGACACTTGCGTGCGTGAATGATGAAATGGGTGGCTCCGAGCTTCCGACCTGTGGAAGGCTGGATTGTGTGTTCGGGTGGAGGAGTGTCTCCGTTATCATCATCCGATGCAGTTGCATTTGCCATTTCTCCCTCTCGAGCAGCATCTCCCGATACGATATGAATGAACTGTTTCAGCTCATCGTAGGAGTCATGGTCTGGATATCAATCAGGGAAGGAGGAATACTGTCCACACCGATTCGGCACTTAATGGTGATAGGAATCGAAAGGTGGCTCTGGAGGTGTTGAACGATGTCGTACACACGCCAAGGAGAAAGCATGAGACGAGCGCCAAAACTCCCCTCCTACAGTTCAGCCTCGAAACGAGCATCAACGGACACCTTGGGGCTTGGACAGCCGCAGTTCAGATTGATCTCGTCGTAGCCTCGCTCTTCGATCAGTTTCGCTGCCTCCAGCAATCGGTGTTTGTTGCTTCCTCCAAGTTGGGCGACAATGGGGTGTTCGCACTCTTCGAACCTGAACCGTAACGAAAGGAAATAGTGGAATACTTAAGCAGATTCTCCACATTGGGTGCATGGAGCAACATCTCGTCAACAAACATTTCCGTGTACAGTGTCGTCCGTTTTGACATGAGGCGAACGAGGTACCGCTGATACCTAGCGTTTTACTGCCATTCACATAGCACCTACTCATTTGTCACATTTAGCATTGGAGCGATGGCGATTCGGTCGAACGGAACGGAGGAGGACATTTTTCGACAAAACCTCAGAAACATGAGACAAGGAATGGGTGTACGAAGAGAATATGGAGTGTGTCCACAGATCTGAGTTGACAGAGAGATCATTCTTCTGTTGAGATTCATCTTTCATCAGGAAGTTGTTTTTTGTATTTGTGATCAGTGTACTATCTGAGTCGTTTAAAGTGTAATGGAGCAATTAGTGAGAGATTCGCCCATCATGGAGTGCAGTTAGGTTGGATGAGTCATCGAATAGAGACACATCTTCATTCGTATTAGTAGTGGAAGATTCGACGGTAATCGTTGCGGGTTCTGTGTATTCACTTCCATTGACAACGGAACGATCCAATGTTGTGCTGCGATGGGAGTTTGAGTCGGATGAATATAGTGTTCTATTTGGGATTGCAAAAGTGGATGCGGAGGGTGAGAACAACACTCTTCGTTATCTAAACAGTTTATCAGATTACCTTCCCAATGTAGTGCATCAGGGAGAGAGAACCCTGGAGGATCCTGGAAAGTACCTGCTGATCTGGGATAACACACACTCTTGGATCCGTGAGCGGAACATCACGTTCAAGGTGGAAAGGACGCTGGGAGAGCGATCAATAGGAGATAGGATGTCGTACGCCAAGTAGGGGTTGGTGTAACGTGATGATGAGATGCGTTTCGTCGTATTCCTCCTCGCTGGTCCAGTCGTTACAGTCGCTGAATGAGGAGATTGGTCTGAAGGAGGAGGAACGTGCATCCTTTGTCAAGGAACGCGATAGTCTCTACGAGCAATCTCAGGAGAAGCAGGTAGCGCTTTTGTCTGCGGAATGAAGCGTAGTCCTCGATCAGTTGCTGTGATGAATCCATCGCTGCGAAGCAGGAAGAGTACAATACGGTGAAGGAGCACCGGAAAAGCACTGCGGAGGCTCTTCAGTTGCTGATCAAGATGAGTCCCTTTCTGGTGGAGGGAAGGCGTATTTTCTCAATGCTGCGCAGTACGGACTTGCTTCGTCTGTTGGTATTGTTGGGAGGAGTGATGAGTAGTGCGTGCGTAAACCGTTTCCTTCACGAAGCCGTATATCAGGACGGAGTATGGCAGACTTCTTTTTTCCAGGAGGATGAGGAGGAACTGGCTCCGGCTCTACAGAACACAAATCTGCGCGTGTTGTACAATCTTGTCAATCCCCAACCGATCACTCTTCCAGAACCTGAGGAAGTGAAGGAATCTGATAATGAAATGGAGGAAAGAAAAGAGGTGCCTACGAAAAAGGCATCTGAGAGTGATGAAAAGAAAACAGAAGACTTGGCTGATCCAATAACAGTCAAGCCCGTGAGTCTGAAGGAGTTGTCCTTGCTATACAAGATTACAGAGAGACAGGGGTGGTATGTGAACAAGGAAGGAATCTGTTTCTTCCTTCGCTTTAAGGATAATGCAAAGAAGGCATACGATGTAATATACCGTGACATCACAACCTCGGAGCTGGATTCCTTGATTCGTCAGGTGTGGCGTTCTGACTCCGTTACAAGTAGACGCTGAAGAGTGCAGTTCTGATTCCCATGCCCGGGACGGAGGCAGGTCATTCGGGATACTACATTGATCGGTTCCGTCGAGTATCGAAGTGGATTGTGGAAACAGTTCCTGGAGACAAGGAGACGAAATTGAAGTGGGTGGAGGTGCAATTCTAAAAGAGCTGTTTGTTGGGGATATAGTTGTCGTTTGTTTTGTATCCTTTTGACACTCATGGTAGTTTGAAGTTGAGTAGATGCAGTTGCCGACAATTCTCGAAGACGAACGCAGGAGAGTGCAACGATCACTCTCTGTGAACGACGCGCTTGCGGATGTATCGGTATGTTTTCGTTCGGTGAATGATAGGCCCATCTGCGTCGAAGGGGTTCATCGGATCCCTTCTTGAACGTGGAATATAGCTGCTACATGCAACCTCCTCTGATCGAAAAGTGGAAGTACGTCAAGCACATTGACCAACCGAAGGTGTTGCTAGATCAACCGGAAGCCTTGCCTCCATTAGTCTATATTCGTTCTAGTTGGATCGATCCGGCGGCAATCGGCGTATTTGGGTTTGGATTTGGAGCACTTGTGTTATGTCTAATCAATCTGATTCCGAGTTGTAGGGTTTCACGTGTGGAATGAACTGCAGATAGGAATTTAAGTAGTTTCCAGTACATTATCCTTCTTCCCGGGGGACTTCAGGTATTGAGTGGTATGATTGACGTTCATCGCGGTTCCTATTTTGGAGCGATCGTATTTCTCGGGTAATTTTATGTGAATCCTTTCATTGTAGATATGGTTTCATCGTGATTGGGAATGGCATCACGGAACTGATTGAGCGGATTGCATCCAAGGAGTCGAATTCCCCGTTTCGCTTTGTTTCCGATATTTGGTCGTGTTAGCCAGCATGGTTGACTGTAGTGCCATTGTCTTTACTCTGGGTGCTCTACTGATTGCTCTGAACATGTCGGCCATGTATTCTCTCCTCCTCTTCTTCACCCTAATTGTGTTCATCTTGCAAACAGTTCAATACTATATCAAAATGACAACAATTGCAAGTATCTGTTTTCATTATGTAGTTCTATCCTAGTTGGTGTGTTATGGGGCATCATAGCGGTTCTTGCCGCTTACATCTTTCTCGCTGAGATTGTGAATACAGTATCTGAGCGCCACATCGTTCCCCTTGGAAATGCCGTCTTTGACTATAAGTCCTTTAAATTGGTAAACCCCTTTCGATTGTAAGCTGTTTGTTGAGCTGAAAGGAGAAGAGAATCATTAATGCAGATGATTCATCAATTCTACTGAAGGAAACAATGAAATTTGGATAGGAAATTGAAGGAACGCCACCAAAACGAACAGTTGCAAACCACAGACATCACTTCAACTTCAACCTCTCCCAACCACATCACTAATCCATCTCGCTTGATTCAAGAGAAATGTGTTTCCAGTCTTTCAAGGACTGTTCACAGTGGTTATAGTGTTTTATGATAGTCATGGTTTTGGAGGAATCACTTTCCATGCAACGAGAAAGACACTTATCATTTTGTCTTATCTAGATACTAAGGAATGTCCAGTTTTGTGGAACGTATCAACGACAGCATCCTGCAAGGATCGAAGAGCCTTAGAGGACCTAAGATGGCTGCTCTTCTTTCGTAGGCATAATCAGCTCATCTCATCAAACAGCGCTATTATCCGTGTTTGCAGCACCCTTTATTTTATTATCCGCAATGCGGGAAGACACAGCACTTCTGGCTGCACCATGGAGGACATTCGAGTAAGAGTGGAGTCATTGTCTGATTTGTAGAATTTCGACATCAAGTGTCTGCGTGAGATGTGGACGAAGAGACGCGGCTCTCATGGTTGGAGCACCATCTTCAATATCCTGGGTGGGAGGTTAGTGAAGGGGTTTATGTGTAGACTGCGTTGCCATGATCCTGATGATTTGGGTTTTTGATGGTCTGCGCACGATCAACAAGGATAAGGATATTGGTACGCTGATGGTCGGATGCATGAAGCTGGCTACGATTATTAATGTCATTACGTCCCTTCTGGAGACGGGAATGGGTAATTATGCGCGCTATATTGGTGGAGCTTGGGGTTCTCACTGGGATGACAAGTCTCCTCTGTTTGCCTAGTAGTTGTTTTGTTCAGTGGTTATGTATAGCTTGGAGATTGCCTACCTGCTGGCTCGTGGTTCCTTCGGTTGGCTGTTTACGATTGATGATCTGATCATGGTGGTGCCTTACTTCTGGTCTTACATGCTCGCTCACGACAACGACGTAGGGTTGAGTGGTTGTGTTCAACGTAGCGTATGTCGAAGACGTTCGCCATTGAGAGTGTGTTCCTGGCTATCGCATCCTTCATCTTCTTCCTCTTCGGAATCTTCGAGTCGAGCAGCCAGGTGGCCGCCATCTTCGGACTGATCGTTGGTATCGCGTACATTCTGGTCCGTCTGATTTGGCTGTTCCACGCTTACGTCATCTTTAAGTCTAACGAATGATGTGTTTGTTTGGAGTATGTGTTTGGATGTCTGTGGAGAGCCGATTGTGAGAGAGAACGCAATTCGATGAGAAGGTGAACGATAGTCTTAAACACAATCACCTTGCTAACAACAAACACTCCATTTCAATTATGCACCGCTTATTGGTACTTAGCCATCCACTTCTTGTGGAAGTTGTTCATTCTCTCGACGACCTGATCAATCTCGTTCATGGGCGGGAGAATGGTGGAGCGGACGTGGTAGGTTCCCTCCTCCTGTCCGAATCCAGAGCCGGGCACGCACACGACTCCAGCCTCGTTCAGCAGATCCATGCAGTACATCAGATCAGCAGCCTTGCCCAACTTCTTGGCAGCCTCGATAGCCTTCGGAGGCATCGTCAGTCTGAAGTAGGTGTACAGAGCACCGTCCACAGACAGGCAGGACACTCCGTCCAGCTTGTTCAGAGCAGTCGACAGCTTCTTGGCGCGAATCTTCAGGGAGTCCAGAATTCCGTTCTTCTCCTTCTCGAACAGCTCGTAGGAGGCATCACCCGGCTTGGGAGGGTTGATCATCACGTCCATGGTGTACTGACCATCGACGTTCGAGCAGCAGCAAATCGACAGCAGCTTGTACAGCTCGGCACGCACGTCGTTGGGGAAGTTGACCATCTCCAGGTAACCTCCGCGGCGTCCGCACTCACCCCAGTATCCCTTGGAGGTGGAGTGGAAAGACACCAGCTGGCAGTTCAGCTTCAGCTCGCTCATCACCTTCTTGAAGGAGATGAACTTGTCTCCGGGACGGTAGATGTTCTCCTGGTACACCTCATCGGCCAGAATCACAATGTTCTCACGAGCGCAAATCTTGCAGATATCCTCAATGTTCTGACGAGAGAAGCACTTGCCAGTGGGGTTGCCGGGGTTCACGGCAGCAATGGCCTTCACCGTCAGACCCTTCGCGCGAGCGCTCTGAATGCTCTTCTCAATGTCCTTCGCGTCCAGAGCCCAGTCGTTCTTCTCGTTCAGGTAGTAGGGCTCGTACTGTCCTCCGAAGATGTGGATGGAGGCAGAGTACAGAGGGTACTGAGGAATGGGGATCAGAATACAGTCCGTCGGCTTGTCGATCAGAAGCTTCAGCGTATCCTGAATACCCTGAGAAGCTCCGTTCGTCAGGAAAATGTTGGCGGGGTCGCAAGGGAATCCGTCACGCTTCTCAATGTACTTGGCAACATCCTCGCACACCTTGGGAACACCAGCAGTGTTCGAGTAGGCACCCGAACCACCGGGGTTGGCAGCCAGCAGCTCCTTGGCTCTCTGGAGAGCGTCGGGGTGGAACATCTCGGGATGCTTATCCGCAACCTCGGGCCACGAGGTGATGCACAGCACCTCACGCAGGAAGGTGATGGGCTTCTGCTTGATGGCCTGAGGGTTACCGACGTTGCAGTACAGCAGAGAGTCGAAGGGGAACTTCTTGCCCTTCTTCATCTCGTTGTCGATCTCAATGGCACGAATCACAACCTCTCCACGGACAGCATAATCAGCAGTGCGAATCTTCTGGTTGATGTTGTCGATGGTGATGCGGGAGGAGAAGCATCTCAGGGTAGGCAGAGCGACGTTCTTAGTCAGGCGCAGCATTTGAATAGCGTACAGTGTTATTATGGATGCAAGTGCTGCATTTCCACTTTTCCACTCTTCCACGTTTCCACGCTTCACTTGTATTCACTTCAACAAACAACTCAAGTTGATAAGGATGCTAAATGATTACTGCAAAACAACTCCAGTTGTGGTTGGAGAGACCACCACTCTTCATTGACAGTGAACGCTCCTTTCATCACTGTCAAACACGACATGCTCTGACCTCGCTTGAATATGCGTGCAAGCTTGCGCCGCTTAAAACACTGAACAATCGGAATGTCATTGTTCCGACAGTGCTCGATGATGCTTGAGAGCATCGCCGACGTCCCGCTATCACCCATATCTATGATATCCTCCGCTACACAAACAAAGCTACATCATCATGCAAGACAAACACAAACGAGGCCTTATTGTATTTCACGTAGTGTATTGTTTCCTTCAGTCCGGTCACGATGCGACGGTTCAGTCGCGCTTTCGCCGGATCAGTCTTGAAACTCGCTTCCATCATTGCCACAATGCTCTGCATGTACAGCAACACTAACTGCCGAAGTGTCGTCTACGGGAAACAAATTGACCACCAACTACGTTCTCCTCAGGAATATACGTTGTCAGTCGAATCTTAGGGAGCGAAGGAGGCACTTCGTCATGAGGAGTCAGTTCCTTGATGAATCTGCGTTTCAAAGGCTTGCATTATTATCACCTGTTTATTTGCTTCTTTACAGTCGTCAGCTTCTTTGATTTTGGTTGGGCAGCTTCATTCGACTCCTGTGAAGCAGCAGGTTTCACTGGTTGTGTTTCAATTACACGCAGTGGGACACTTGACACAATTGTCCGAACACTGGGAGCTGAGTTGAGAGACGCTCCCGGAGAAACCACACTCGCAGCTTTTTGACCAGAACGCTGAGTTAAAGGGACATCTACGATCAAATCGAAAACGACATGATCGACCCTGCTTCTCTTTCGACACTTGCGAAATGAGAGCACTGAGATCAATTTCTACCGGGGCGCAATACTTCAAGTCTATTCTCCCATGTAAGAGCAATGACGTACTCGAGCGTGGCGTTTGTATCTTTCGCACACCCTTGACTGGAGGATTATTTGTACTCATTGAACACAAACAAGAGATCAACAATTATGTGAAACAAATCAACTATTCTTTTCCCTCGTCAATCAGAGAGTGAATGTTATTCTGTGAATGAAATAACTGCACATCGTTCTTCATCTTGTCGATCATACTCCAGAATTCAACGGCCTTCGGGTAGTCGCTAATTGTTTGAGAACGCGGGTGTTTGGAGGCCAGACTCTGAATGGACTCCTCAAACCGTCGTCGCTGATTATCTGATAAAGGAAGCGGACCGTTCAGAATGCACTCGCACGAAAGGACCACCGTGATGAGACGGGACATTGCATCGTCATCATGGTTGGGAATCTCCGAAATGCGCAGAGACTCCAAGGCCGTTTCAATCATCGTCGTAGAATCGCAAGCAAACCGCTCTCTACGGGAACAACGACTCTCAATACCCACAGTGAAGAATTGTACTCTTCCATATCCCAATGCAACTGCTGATTCGCTACTTGATCGTTTCCGAAAGATGATAAGTGATTTGTGAGGATTATAGAGGAGATTTCTACGATAGTGTAGACCCATGAGCAAGAGATGCTTACGGTAAAAACGTATAATCATTCATGAGTTTAACTCCAAAAGCGGAAAGTCCGACTCCGGCAGTGGTCCATCGTGTTTCCTTTGACCCGTAGACGGATTCGTCCAAGATACCTGACATCACATCTCCGATGGGTAAAACCGGCTCCAATCGTATGATGGATAGGAGCCATCTTTCTCCGCAGGAAAATCGAAACGCAACGCGAGAATCACAGTGAAGAGCCCTCCCTCAGTGGTCGCTACGGAAGGGACGACGAAAACGACAACTTCTTCCTGTTCAGTCCACCTGAGTTCTCGCTTGTAGGTGTGGTTGCTTTGTCTGATGACGAAGGACGGTCCTTCGAGTGGAAGACCGTGACGGAATATCTTGCATATCCGAATCTCTTTTTCGTGTTAAGGAAGTGTGTTCGCTTGATGCGGTGTAGCATTCCATATCTTTGTTAGAACGTCGTATTTGTTCACTACATAAGTCATATGAACGACGTACTGAAGTCACTAATGATTCCCACTTTTCGTGTTGGTCTGCTTGGTAAGCAAGGTTTCCTCTTATTGGGCTATACGATCCATAGGAACCGGGAAAACATCGATTGTATTGCGCTTCGTTGATGATTCCTTTAGCCGGAGTTTTCGGCCGTCAAATGGTGTATTCCGTATCGAACATAAGCTGTGAGCCATTTACTGTGCTGTTATTGTAGTACTGTTGATGGTCAAGAAGTGTGTCTTCTAATCAATGATTTTCCCGGTAGATCTGTCATGAGACACTCATTCTTCTAGGTTCTATGGAAGTTCCCTCCTCTGTATAGGACAGATCGACCGTCTCACGTGTAGACAACCCAAATAGTGAAATCTCTAGACGCTGTGCTCATTGTGACCGATAGCAATCATTCCAACTCACTTCTGAAGGATGAGCTGGCTCGTTTGATTGAAGAACTACGCGAACTGTTTGCATTCCGGAGTATCTGTGCATAGTCTCTGCAAGCATAGGTCCTTATATCGCTATTGTCAGCAATTCATTCGAAGAGAATGCGGAAGAGTGGATGGTGCAAGGAAAGTCTCCTTCCCAGTCTCCCCTTTCCCACAGTCCCGCTCCCTTCCTCTCCGAAATGGGAACGAAGAAACTCGAAGCAGTTCTTTCTGATAGCATGACAAAGGGTGAACAGACGACGGAGGAAGTGGCGGCAGCGATGCACGTCGATTTCTTCCGCGTCTCTGCGAATTCAGGGGCGGGAATCGTATCCATGTTTGACCACATCACGCGCAAACTACTTTCGATAACTCCTCCCCAGAGTCCTCCTCCTCCTTCGCCACCACCCAAGCAACCCCCTCCACAACGATACTGGTGTTTTTGCATTCCCCGTAAACCTCGTTTGTAATCTAGCCATGTGATTGTTACAAACAACGAATCCACTACAAATCCAATAGTGCTTTCATAATGAACAGCCTGAAGGCTGCACGCCCTTTATCGGTTGGCCTTAGCCACACGCTCAATCTCGTCCTTCTTCTTGATGGCATAGCTGTTCGACGAGCCCTTCGACGCGTTGATCAGCTCATCAGCCAGACACTCCGCCATCGACTTGATGTTACGGAACGCAGCCTCACGAGCTCCCGTCGTCAGCAGAGTCAGAGCGAAGCTCACACGGCGGAACGGAGACACATCCACAGCCTGGCGACGCACCACTCCAGACGTTCCAATACGGGTTGAATCTTCACGAGGACCCGCATTCGACACAGCCTCCACCAGAACCTGAATCGGGTTCTTGTCCGTCATCAGGTTGATGATGTCGAACGCCTGCTCCACAATCTTCATCGCGTTCATCTTCTTGCCCGTGTTACGGCCGTGGAACATCAGGCAATTCGCCAGACGCTCAACCAAAGGGCACTATCAACTCAACAACCACACTCACCACAAACCTGTCCCTTGCGGAATCTCTTCAGCTGGTATCTTCCAGCAGTGTGAGGAAGATACGTAGCGTTCTTGGGAGCAACAGCAAGGTGGTCCTACACACCTCAGCAACGAACTTCAAAATTATACCTTCAGAGCAACCTCAGCGACCTCTACATCGTCGAAAGTCCTACACCACCATTACTACAGTCCATCATCAAAACGAACCACAAGACGGCCAATTGTCTATCTCGTTACACTACCTACCACTTTCCGAAAAGCTTAATATCAGCAGCAGCCATTTGGATTCACAGCGATCGATATTGTGAAAGGAGAAGAACTGTTCAGAATTCCATATAGCAGGGTTTAAATACAGACTATCCAATCTGCCCCAATCCATTTCACTTTCTCTTGTAATCGAAAGGATGAGCGACCAATTATCTGCAGAATCACTAAAGGATAAGGGAAACGAGGCATACAAGAAGAGAGACTATGAGAAGGCTATCGAGTGGTACACTCAGAGTCTTCATGTGCAACCAACTGCTGCATGGTAGGGTTACCCATCGATTGTGAACACCAGTTACTCGAATCGAGCCCTCTCATTCATCCAACTGGAGCGTTATTCCCAAGGTGAGTCGGATGCATCCGAATCCATCCATTGTGACCCGTTGTTCACTAAAGCATGGCTCCGAAGAGGCATCTGTCGTATTCACCGAAAGGCGTATCTCCTGGCGTATGCCGATCTGCTACGTGTATTTTCACGTCGTTTTGATCACATCTAGGCAAGTGAATTGGCTCCCGGAAACGCGGATATCCGCAAACAAATGGACGTATGTGTGAAGGAAGATCCCACGCTGCAAGATCAAACTCTCGACCACTACATCGATGGTTTGGTCACAAGTCTGGGCGAGAGTATTAAGCAGGGAGGAACCAACGAAGCCGTCAGCTATGTCGACGACATTCAGGAATTCCGACCTGATGCTCCTGCGTTGATAGAGCGCATCGCCGTTCTGTTCGATAAAAGTGGGTTTTATGAGGAGGAGAAGGCTATTGTAACGAAGAGCATGCAGCGCATGAAGAAATCCGACGGGTACTATCAATTGCTACTTCGTCTCGTTCGTGTCAACCAGAGTCAACAGTTCTACAAGGAGGCACTGAGGTTACTCGACTTGTACGACGCAGCAATGCCAGAGGAAAAGAAAGAAAGAGCGCTTCGAGAGAGTATGAGAAAGGAGATGAGCGAGCTCCCGTCCGCAGCAGAGCGTGCCGTTGCCATTGTGGACGAGCGCTTGTCTATCCCCGATGTTCCTGATTCACTGTATCGACTGCTGTACTCCATTCAGTCCATCCGTCACAATCCGTCCTTAGTCGCTCGTTTTCTCCTTGTAACCGTCAGAACAATTGTTCATTCTAGGCCATTTCACCCGAGCGATTTGAGGAACTCTTTGAGAAGGCGGAGATGGATTCAGAGCCGTACGAAGTGGTGATTCGTCAGCTGAACCAGATCATTACGTGTGATTCCGAATGACCTTTCACCGATAGAAAGAACATATCTCACTGTTTCTGGGCAATGGACGTACTCAAAGCGATGAGCAAAAACACTTCGTTCGCGATTACCAAGTCCCTGTTTTCCAAAGAAACATTTGAGAGTATATAGTGGATTCTTCCATTCAGAATTAGTTCTCGCTACGATGAAAAGTCAGATTGTGGAGAACGGCAAGGTGTCAGCCGATTATTTGGAAGAGGTGTTTGACCAATATACGAAATAATGAGTTAGGATTGTTTTCTATTATCACGATCAATTAATGGTGTTTGAATTGGAATACACATTATTACTCACCAATTATTCCCATTCATTGAATTCACAATTCATCTCAATTAATCCTTTTCACTCCATAGATTTCACTATTACCGAACAATTATTCTTTTGAACAAACAACTCATTCCTGTTTCGTTTTACGACCTGTGAACGTGTTCATGGAACTACAACTCACTCCCAGTTGGAACGACTACTCCAGAACGCCAAGCACCTTGAAACAGTGCATAACGACGGGATAGGGAAGAAGAAGACGGCACAGTGTAGTGAAGGAACGGATGATCCTCTGTGCTTCAGGATATGATAAACAACGGATTGGAGGTACCACGGACATGTTACAAAGTGATCACCATACTCGATCGCATGCATCATCTACGTCCCAGTATACCATTATATCTACAGCATTCACCACTTGTCGAGGTTTCAACAGGGGAAGAACGCCCGGATTCACACCGGCAAACATGCCGGTATCAATGTAGTACGGACAAATGACGGAGCAGTGGACGCCTCTGGAATCAAGGGGGTCCCGAGCACATGCATTTAGGATATCGAGCGCCCTCGTTGTAGAGCTGTCCCTCGAGCGATTCCATCAAGCCCACCACGGCGTACTTGGAAGCGCAATAGTCGTTCAGGTTGGCGGTTCCCGTCATTCCAGCCATGGACGACACAGCAATCACAGATCCACTGTTACGCTTGATCATCGCGGGAACGAACTCGCGAATCGTCCAGAAGTGAGCGGTCGTATTAACATCCATCACACGCTTAATTGCGGCTTCCGAACTGTCAAACAGCGACTTTCCCGTAACAATACCGGCTACACATGAGAGAGATCCACTGGTGCCCACCATTGTTAACGAGAACGTCGATGTCTCCCACCTCCTTCTTTACGCGAGCTGCCACCTCCCTATCCATGATGTCACCTCCTTCGTAACTACTTGATATTCTCGAGACTACTCAGGTCGACAGTGTAGTAGGACACTTTCGCCTCCCTACAAATCAGAAGTAGCATTTGTACAGTACGAATCCAAGGCTTTCAATTCTTGGAAGGTCTCCCTCAGCATGTTCTCGTTGATATCCCACATGATCACTTCTGCGCCCTAGTCATCACATCCAATCCGTACAGTCACCTTTTTCACCATGTCGTTGGCGAGCATTCGTCCGATTCCACTTGCGGATCCCGTGATCAGGACCTTCTTTCCTTTGAGATGGACAACCTTCCGGCGAAGGAAACGACATGCGATGCATAAAATCACAATAACAGCAAGAAGCCACAGCGCTGACACCATTTGATTAATCAATTATGACGGTGTTGGAATGACTACGCAATCAAAGTGTCCACCAATCAGATTGCGTGATTTCATCTTCTTTGTCTTTTCACGGAATGAATGAAAATGGACCATCCAACGAGTTTCTACACGCTACGGAACCATTGCACACTTTCTATACCTTCTGTACCATGGTTGATGTCATGTCCTTGAACGAGGCCCCACAATGCTGGAACGCTCATTTTGCATATATGCTGTCTATTCATTAACGTACTCTATTGTATTATTGAAATGGTAGTCTTCGTTATATTTGTTGGAATCCTTTTTGCTATTAGTCTCTCTCTCTCCGTTGATGAAGTTGAGGCTCGATTTGGAGTTTCTTTTCTGAAGGAGGAGCGATCGTAATTGATTTGAGTGGAAATCATTTCATTAGATATCGGTCCAATGTGATCCGTTCCAATCTGGTGTTTATTGATGCGGAGAACAGAAAGTATCATTCGTATACGCTGGGGGTCACTCCCTTCATTTTCCTAACGACAGAGGAGTTTGCTGATTATGTGTCTACTCGCAGTCTAGTGGATCCATCGATTCACTCGAAGTCTGTAAAATGTCTTAATCGGCGGCACGCACGTTCGTTTGTCGATTGGAGAAAGCGGGGTGTTTTCTCTCCCATTACGAATCAAGGCAGTTGCGGCTCCTGCTATGCAATGGCAACAGCAGAGTTAACCGCTACTGCTCTCCGTATTGCTGGAAAGAAGGTGGACCTACTCTCCTCTCAACAAGTTGTGGATTGCTCGCGTGCCTATGGCAACTCTGGTTGTTCTGGAGGGTCGCTTCTCTACAGTTTGAAGTATATCAACAATACCGGACTCGTTACAGATACGGAATACCCGTACACCGGGAAGGAGACTCCATGTGCCGTGCCGAAGCAGGGTCGCTTCAAGCCATCGGATTTCAAGTGCTATTCAGCCATCGATGAGACCAGTTTGCAGTCGCTTGTAGCATCTGGACCTGTGAGCGTTGCGATTTATGGCTCTTGGGCACCCTTACAGGTAGATAACCTATCATTCTGTTATCCATAGCATTATCGGAGTGGGGTTCTTTCGGGAGATTGTAGTGGTGGCGTTGACCATGCGGTTATGGTTGTGGGATTTGACGAAATGGTCGCAGATTCCAATGAAGTCATTCCCTACTGGATTCTACGCAATAGCTGGGGACCGGACTGGGGAGAAGGCGGCTACTTTCGTCTGGAGCGCGACACGGGAGGTCTCGGCATGTGTGAATTAGGCTATTCCGTGTTCACAGCGAGTGCATAATTCACCTAATTACGTGTTTGATTCATATTCTGCAACCCCATGTTCTTTGTAAACCTGTCAACGTGTTTCTTTCAAACAGATCACGACACAATTGTTATCGAATCATCAATGAACTCAGCGTTCACTCTATTCGACACATCTACGTCCTATCCATCTGTCAAACCTACTGTGCATCGTCAATTTACAATTGCGATAGGTTCCCTGAATCTCGACGTAACGAAGTGAACATACGTCTAAGCTCAATTTAATGCTCCAAACACACCTGTAAACTGAATCTCCGTGAGGTAGGGACAGGTACCCGCTTCAATAAAGATCTGAAGTAACTTGGGGCAGTTGGAAACGACCAACTTCACCATTCCAGTCAACGCGTTCACAGCCAATTCTGAACACATGCACCCATCGATGTACAAAGTATTCAGATTCTCCATATCACAGTTCACTTCAATCTTTCCGCTGTAACTCATATCTATCACTCATAACTAAGGATAAATGGTACTGTGAAGGATCAATTGTCCAGTGGCGCTGAAGTAACGCGTTGCCGCCTGTAACAGGCGATTCATATCCTCTTGGGAAGAAATGAGTTCCACGCCATTTATTCCGGGAACCAGATCGAATCGATCGTCTACGATACGCATCTTGGGAGTGCGAAATGGCCTGAACAACGATAATCTGGGTTCCAGCAACGCCAGCATTTCTCGAGACATGGGGAACTCTTCTTGCATGATTGCGGTAAAACCAAGCTGCTCTCCATTGCGACAGATGCGCTTGTATCCGTTGCAGAACTTGAACACAACGTCCTGTGCATCATCAGCAATGTAGTAAACTCTCGGTAAATCTCCCTGTTGGCGTGCCTTATACCATGTATTTGACACATCATAGTTGGACATGAGGAAATCGGCATCCCGACTACGCCATGCCCAACCCTGTCGAACACCCTGGGAGAAGAAACACTCTTCAATCGTTCGGTCCTTATATACCACTCGTTGCCATCCCTCGCTCTTTCCATTCTTCCATCGTCCAGTTACTGTTTGCAAGTCCCCATTGTATCCTTCCAGATGGTCCACTCTCATAGAACCAACGAGAACACAATCCTTTTCAATCACTGCTCTCTCGATAACCTCCTGACAGTCCGCTGACTCCATCACAATGGGAGCATGCTTCAGAATAATCGAGATTTTCTCTGGACAGTCCAAATCGACCATTGTGCGAAGACGCCGGAAATGACTGAGAGAGAGAGGAGTATCCGTCGTCGCCCGAGTTATTTGGACCATTTGCTAAGACTCAGGCAAATGAAGAGACAATACGGGAGTACTATCGGATAAGAACGAACAAACCTCCTCAAAGGATTCGTTCAACAAAGGTTCGTGGTTCTTTATCCAATTCCAAGCCAATACTTGGTTGGATTTTAATGACATCATAAACGGAATCACCTGTGGATGGCCTTGGACGAAGGGCAGGAATGTATCGTCATTGACCTCCTGCTTTAGCTTGATGATGTTGCATATGTCCATCACGGAATAATCCTGTCGGTAGAGATCCTCCAATAATTGCGGCGACAAGGTGCGGAATGTCGAATCGTCCGTCACCATGAGAATTGTTGCAAACTCTTTGACACGCGGACGCAGCTAGGGGAATATCCACAAACTATGCTTACCAGCTCAGTTGTATCCAAGCTGGTTAAAACCAGATCATCGAACTTCTACATATCACATGATCGTACCAACACAACCATATCTGGGTTCCGATACAGCTTCTTCAATTTACTGAGTAGGCGCATCATATCAGGAACAAGCTATTCATCAGAGACCATCGAAATAGTGACATCCCAGCTATTCTCCTTGACCAGTAGGCGATTCAAATTCAGAAACTTCTACAAATGACAGAATAAAATTCGGTTCTACATCTCCACCCATATTGCCATAACAATTCAGAAAAGAGAAGATCTGCTGCTCGCTTACACCATTCGACCGCAAAGCCCTTGTCCAATTCTCAACAAATTTCGCGCTGCAGTTGTTCAGGTACAGGTCGCTCCATTCTCTCAACTGCGCGAAATCGGTCTAATTCAAATAGCTTCCTAAACGCTACGATCTGGTTTGCTTCTTCATTGAACAAGGAGTAGTACTAGATCAACAATCAACCTGAAAAGTACATGATTCATGACGCAAATGACCAAATACTGGTTGAGAAGACCGTGCGTTTGTAAGATACCATCACAAATGTCCGGATTCATCCCAAAGAGTGTGCTATACTCTTTCTGGAATTGCAATTTCGCTTGAATACCGAAGGACGCACGACGATCGTAATCGGAAGGAGCATTCATTTTGTTCTGGATTTGGTAAAACCTGATATCTGTTATTGTTTCTTTTATACCAAACAAGAGAGTTGGTTTTGAGGGCCTACTAGTGTAGTGGTTATCACGTTTGCTTTACACGCAAAAGGTCGTGAGTTCGAGCCTCACGTAGACCAACTTTTTCTTTTCGCCATGTTTCGTATCGTCAACAAACACCGGAAAGGACAGATACCCCTCACCTCGTTCCGATTCCCAGCAGCAAGTTGTTGTTGTTTCCTCCGGGCAAGTACACCACGTTCGGTGCACGCGCCAGCGTGTTGGCGATGTCGCGCGCAGCCTACATAACGTCAGAATGGTCGAGTGGTGAATGACCTGCCGTCCACGCCCGCCGCTCGCCCTCCTCTCCGCCGCTCCGCCGCCACGAGGCTTCCGACGGTGTCAACGGGAAGAACTCCCGCGACAGGTCTCCGTCTTCCGTCACGCACATCTCGGTTGAGTGGAGAGGAGAAGCGAGCGGGGGACGGCAGGCAAAGTAAACTCGTCTTGTCGCGCTCGAGTTGGATCTGCTGGAATGGGTTCCGCTTCTCCGTCTCAGCGCAAGGTGGTGACAGGATTGATGAATAATCAATAATCAGTGATAAATGATCAATTAATCCATCAATCACACCATCACACATCATCATCAACACCACCTACATCAATTCGACGCACTTCAATCACACCACTACCCGCCTCCTTCAGCGCGTCACTGATCAGCGTAGCAGCCTCGGCTTCTCCCTCAGCCTGAATGACCGCCGCCTACGCCTCACACGCCCTCTCCAACCACACAATCTTCTCTTGCTCCGCACGCGCCACCACGAACTTGGCCTTCTCCGCACGCTGCAGCGCCACCTGCTTCTGCTCAATGGCGTTGTTGAAGTCGCTTCCGAACGCCAGATGCGTGATCGACACATCGTCCAGCTTGATGTGGTACTTCTCCGCACGCTCCTCCAGCAGCTCGCGAATACGCTCTGACACCTTCTCTCGCTCCGTCAGCAACTGCTCCGCATTGTACTGAGCGACCACAGCCTTCATGATCTCGTTGCCCAGCGAGGGAAGCACACGGTCACGGTAGTCGGGACCCACCTCACGGTGGATCGTCGACAAAAAGTCCAAATCGGGATGTGTCAGAACTCGAAGGGAAATGCCGACGGTCTGCAGGTCCTTCGTTCCGGTCTCCGTGGAAATCTCACGCGGCGTAGTGCGGATGTCGTAGATGTAGGGGTACTAGAGATCACGCTTCCCGACCCTTTTCCACCTGGATGAAAGGAATCTTGAAGTGGGTTCCTTCCTTGATCGTCTTGGGAAGAACTCCGCGGAAACGGTCGAAGATGACGGCACGTTCGCCTCCATCGACTAGGAGATGAGACGAAACGACTGAAACGGTCCTACCATCGTAGATACACTGATCGAAACAGACCAAACCGGCACCAATACCGATGGACCACTTCGCAACCTTTGTCAACTAAAAGAGTGATCACACACTAGTAAACGCTACAACACGAGCAGCTTGAGCCATCCTGAAAGGAAATGTGATTCCATTCCATACTCAAACAAACAACACATAACACCTCAATCACTACTGTGGCTGGCTCTCCCCTTACGCCTTCACGGGCTTCTTGTGGAGACGAGCGGTCTTCTTCTCCTTGTCCATCTGCTCCACACGCTGCTTGTACTCGGCAGCAGCCTCACGAGCCTTCTCCATCGCCGCCTTCTTCTCCGCCAGACGAGCACGCTTGTGGCACAGAGCACGGTGGGTCACCAGACGCTGGATCTTGGGAGCCTTGTTGTGCTTGTGTCCGTTGTGCTCGAACACACGGCGTACCACGAACTTGCGCACGTCGTCCTCCTTCGTCAGACCGAACAGCTTGCGGATGTGGCTTGCTCTCTTAGGACCCAGGCGACGGGGCTTCGCGGACGCCTCGTCCGTCAGACCCGGAATCTCCTGCTCGCCCTTCTTCACGATCATCAGGTTCAGCACGCAAATGTCCGAACCCACGATGCAGCCACGCACAGACTTTCTCTTTCTCTCTCCAGTGCGGCGAGCACGGTAGCAAGAACTGCCGTCCGCCAGCAGCAGGCGCACACGGTGATTGCACAGAACACCCTGCTTCATGGGGAAGCCCTGCTTGTCGTTTCCTCCCGTAATGCTACATCCACAAACCCAACCACCGCTTACCGGAAGATGTAACCCTTGAACTCATCGCCCAGAGAGTCACCCTCCACTTCCTGAGAGATTCTCTTGTCCATGAACACACGGCTACATGGTTATGTCCACACACACTCCTATACAGCTTGTTCTCATCATCGATGTCAATAGGCTTCTGAGAACTAAGAGCAGGATAGCAAATGTTCAGCTACAGCGAGATTAGCCACAAGTTCGTCCTTATTATCCTCATTTGACCATTCAAACGCCTTTCCTACCTTCATTATTGCCAACTCTTATCTAACCACAGTAAGTAGGTTTATGTACTGAATGGAGTCCAATACGATTTGGAGAGGCGCCATGGGGGATTTTGATTTTATATAGAGATAAAATACGGAAGTGCAAACACCCCTTGACCCATGTTTCTTTCATTATTGAATAGAAAACAGTAGAAGTGAGTTTTCACAGCCACATTCCCTCTCAGAAGGAATATAGGATATAAGGGATTACCGATCATGTGGGATGGGAAGAAGGGATGAATAAACATAGGTATTCGTAGTCCTTAAAAAGAAGAGTCAATTGGTCATCCTTCTGTAAACGAAGCACTTGACAGAGGTGAAGATTGGGTCAAAGAGTATGTCCTCTGACTCTTCTTCCAGTGCCCCTCCTTACCAAAAGTCGAACAATTCGTGTGGTAAAGGGATTGTTACCAGCGTCGAAAGTGATCGACCCTGCAGACTTATCACTCATAGACACACGAAAGTTCCAGGAAAGCAAACTAGAGCGTTTTTTCAAGCCAGATCCCATTTCATTTTGCCACTTCAGTTTCCATGATGTCACTTGGGCCCCTCATCCGAAGCGCTCTTGTCTGAAAAAGAAGCAGGAGAAGTCGCGGTACGACAGACTGTTCGAGCTGGTAATGACTGAGAGGGACTACCATCTAGATCGAGGAGGAGGAAATGTCCATCTCGACCTACCTCTCCTCACACGAGTCATCCGAGTCGGTAACATCCAGCGAAGTATCCATTGCCGTATCCAGCCCGCCTTCGACAGATAACCAGGAAAAGATGATTCTCAAACATATTGATGGATACGCTACCACTGGTGAAATGACAGCAATTCTGGGAGCCAGGTTGGCTCAATTGGGGACATGGAACGTAGTGGCGCTGGAAAGACAACTCTCCTCTCCATTCTCTGTGGACGGAACAGCAACTATTCGGGGGAGTTCCGGATCAACGGACGCGAAGTGGGTGCTTCTTCGATGAGGTATGTGCCGCCAATTGGACTCATTGGAGAAAGGTCTGTCGATTTGTCCGACAACACGACCTGTTTTATGAGTTCCTTACCGTTCAGGAACACTTGTACTATCAAGCCATCCTTCGGTTAGGAAACAACGCCGAGGAACAGATCCGTGACAGACTCGTGTGGGTGCGAATGAACTGTGGATTCCATCGTAGCTTGTAAAGCATTTCAACCTATCCAAGTGTCTCCACGTGAAGCTTGGAGGAAGCCACTCTAAGGGGATTTCGGGTGGAGAAATGCGTCGTGTCACTTTAGCAACAGAACTCATCAACTATCCATCCATTCTGTTTTGCGATGAGCCCACTAGCGGACTGGATTCCTACATGGCGGAGACGGTCATCAAAACGCTTCGGGTGCTGGTATCCTAACTCGCTCTTTCATCCCAAAGGCTAACAACGGAGTCACGGTCATTTGCACAATCCACCAGCCTCCCACAGAAACCTACGCACTCTTTGACAGAGTCATGTACCTTGCAGACGGAGAAGTTGCCTTCTTTGGACGACGCGACGAAGCTGTTGATTACTTCGCTTCGATTGGGATGCCATGTCCTTCCTACTATAACATGGCAGGTATGGCTTTCTCTCTTATCTGAGCTAGACTTTGCCATTCACACGATGGCAATTGACAACGAATTGGAGGATGAACAAAAGGCCAAACGCATCCAAGAGGTTCACACTCTCTGTGAAACGTTCAAGGACAGTGAACTCAATAAGCGCAACATGGAAATCGCAGGACAACTACCTCTGTCCTGCGACAACCAACCTATCCTTCAGGAAATCGAATCCATTGAGTTCTTTGAGAAACACAACATCCTATACAAGTTCTGGAAGAGCATGTTCAGCCACAATTACCCAACCTCCTTCTGGATCCAGCTGAAGACACTCATCTCCCGTTCGTTTACTGTGCTCATGCGAGACGCTCGACTCACGGTAGCTCGGTTCATTCAAACAGTATTCCTGTCAACCCTCATCGGTCTGGTTTTCATGCGTCTAAGCTATTCGCAATCGGGCATTACAAACCGAATCTCCGTCATCTTTTTCGTCATGATGACAGAGTGCTTTTCGCTCCTCTTCTCCGAAATCCAAATCTTTCCCTTTGAACTTCCAATCGTTTACAACGAAGTCGCCTCCGGTCTGTACCGAATCGACGCGTACTATCTCGCAAAAACTATCGTGGGACTACCGCTCTCCATCCTCTTTCCCATTATCGGAGCGAGCATCAACTACTCCATCATAGGACTGGACCCTGCTCCCCAGCGTTACTTCGCCTACATTGGAATCCTGCTTCTCGTCACAAACGCAAGTGGGAAACCCAAATGAATTCTCATTCAGCTGTCGCGCTCGGACACTTCATTTCGGCTCTCACAGGAGACTTCGTTCTCGCGAACGCCATCTCTTCCATGCTACTTCTTCCCTTTGTTCTTCTAGGAGGCTTCTATCTCCAAGATCAGGGACCACCTCCCTATCTCCTCTGGCTCAAGGAAACCAGCATGTTCAACTGGGGATTCAAACTCATGGTCATCAACCAGTTCAAAGGAAAGACATTCGAGTGTCCTCCCGCACCCGCACCCTGTGCTTTCCCGGATGGAGACGCGGTAGGACCCCACTCACTCATTCACACACAGGTGATGCAATACACAAAAGTGGCAATGCGCGACATACCCCTGGGAATCTCGATTCTCGTCACCATCAATGTCGTATGGAGACTGGCTGCCTTCATTTGCCTTGAAATACACGCGTATCGTCACCTCAGCAAAATTTAAGAAACAAACAACACAGAAGAGCTACGCTTCTGATTCCTGTTGAGTCTTCTTCTCCTTTCGCATTTTGTTGTACACCAATCCAGCAAGAACCACGTTCGTTGCAAGAAGCAAATAGAGCATGTTCTTAATCGAGATCTTCTGCGACCCTCGCTTCAGTTGACTAACAACACCAGGGTCACGTTTCACGCCCGCCGTAGTCTTGGAACTGATCACCTTCTCCTTGGACTCACTAAACGAACGAAACACCATCCAACGAGACGCAGATGATGCAGCCCTTGGAATGTGAAAGCAAATGAAAATGATACAGGTAACTGCGGATCATTGAAAACAAACATGACCACTAGTGACTACTGATTGAAAAACATAATACAGATTGAAATATCGTCATCCTCCTTTCTCATATACGACTTGTCGTACTCTCTACATCTCAAACGACTCGCCTTGCCCCACAACTCTGCCATCTTGACCACCTCCTTGCATATCTCCTCTCCTGAAAGACCGTTGCGGATCCCCATCCCGACCTTGTTGATCACCGTTTCCTTCTTCAGGGCGTTGAACAACCCATCACTTCCCATCACGCAATACTGAAACGCTATTCCTCATGTCCCCTTCCCACTTCTACTGTCATCTACGTCAACACACCGAACAAAAGGAGTTGGAACCACGATGTCCTCATTCGACCGCAGACGAGACTTCTTCCTTCACCTCAATCGCCTCCCCTTCTCCTACGACATGTTGTAGTATGATTCCTTGTAGGAAATGTCTCCAAACGCACGCGACACCGCCAGAACCCCGCTGATCCCGTTCTTCTTCACATATCCTCCCGCTTTCTACGCTAAATGATCCTCCCAGACCACACCTTGATTCGCTCCTTCTCGTCACTCTCGGTGGGATGATGCTCAGGGAGCACGTTCTCCCACCCGCTTAGTCGCTTTAACAGAATTCCACAGTCGCCAAGTCCCGCCAGAAAAAGCATCGACCCCAGCATGATCAAACAGGCGCAGACACATCCCGAGCCGCGAATGCGACCCTTTGGCTCGTCCTTGTTACCGTCCATACGCACTGTCTACCGTTGGAGAGAAGAGGCGATTCCACCTTGATGTGCTTCTCGAAGTCGTGACGGAAGGCGGTTCGCATGTTCCCGGTGAAGTACGTCCCTTGCTGATAGAAAGAGGAGGGAAGCAGCTGGAAGATGGACTGACAGAGTCTTCTGTCGACGTAGGCAAAGCTGTCCTTGATTGCCTGGGTCAACGACTCCTGAATGGACTGGGAGGGAGAAATGTCGTGGTCGCACAGGATGGAACGAAACTTGGCGTTCAATCGCTTTCCCAACACGGATGCCACAAAATCGGCTGCATAGTCTCCAGCATGACCATCGATCCTATTCCTTATGGAACAGCAAGGATGAGTACACACAGGCGACCACGATCGCAAGTCGATCGTCAGAATAATCCTCCACGATCACGCGATCCTCGTTGGTTTTCTTGTCATGACGGAAGCGACTCTTATTGTCACTCTCTATTCACTCTCTTACACACGTGGAAAGAGAACTCCAGGCAATATGAAGCGGAAGATCCGAGTGAGCGCAGGAAACAGGAACGATCTTCTCCTCAGCAGGCTCCTCGTCAGCCCATTCCGCTTCCGACAACTGAAACAACGATTGCAAGGAAGACACTATCATTGAATGAATCGTTCTATACTACGATTTGTCGAGTCAGTCTCCTTCTCCTTCTCCTCCTATTTGCATTATAACGTACCGTCACACAATTACTTCCTTCTGGTTCCTCCTCCCATCTGCACTCCCTCGCGCTCCTTCCAGACCAGAGGACTTTTGTTTCATCACAACTCAATGACTAAACAATTGACCACTCTTTTCTTGAATCTGTGAGTAGGTTGACGTTTTTGGTTTTGTCCGCCTTGCTTGGGATGCAATATGCTCTTTCGCTCGTGATTCTGTGCCTGTGCTCTATTTTTCTTCTAGCTATGGACTTTGGAGTGTACCGATCTCTCCAGAGTGCGGACAAGACTGTTGGGATACATGTACTCCATGTACTCGAAACAATACAGAATCAAACCGCAGAAACAACAGCCAATGTCCCTGCAAACAGCTGTAGCAACCACTCCTTTTCTGTTATCATCGTCACACACAATGAACCCCTGCTGTTCAAAACGTATGCTTGTTTATATGAGTCATTCCAAAGTGTTCAGTCTGTTTTGGAAAACACGGATCCATCGGATCTCTTTGAGGTGGGATTGCTCATTCTATTCAACCACAGATCATCATATTGGACGATGCTTCGAGTAAACCTGTCTCCTTCCTCCACCCACATCCCAAAGTCCGTATTATTCGTTCCCGTTTGCATTGCTTTCCCTTCTCAGTTGCAGAGACTCGTCAGGGACTGATCCGAGCTCGGATTCTGGGAGGTAACGCTGGACGAGGAGACAACCTTGCCTTTATTGATGCACATGTTCGAGTGGCACCCCACTGGCTGCGCACTCCGGGAACTCTTCTGTGTGCGAACTCCCGACGCCTTGTCAACTTCATCAACTTCGCACTGGATGCTCGGAAGTTTTCTCCCATGGAATCCTGGCACGGACTTGGGAGTTCGGCGACCATCTCCATCTCCTTGGAGCAGTCGTGGGGCGGAGGGTCTCCAAGCGAAGATACATCTCCCATCACCCTGGGCATGTTTGCAACGTCGCGCACGTGGTGGAGCCAGGGGGAGATGGACCCGGGACTGCTTGTGTGGGGAGGGGAGAATGTGGAGATCTCGCTGCGAACGTGGCTCTGTGGAGGAGACATCGTTGTGGCGCGAGATTCCTATGTCGCACACGCGTTCCGCCAGCGGTTTCCGTACAAGTTGGACAAGGAACAAGTAGTGCGCAACTACGCGCGTGTGGCTGCCGTGTGGATGGATGCTCCGTACCGCCGCAAGTTCTACAAAGCGAGCGGAATCCGTATGAAAAAGGGACAGTTGCCGTTTGATATTGGGAACATCACAGGTGCGTTCACCGGTTTGCCTTTAGGGTAGAGCGCTTGGAGTGGAAGAAGCGACTTCAGTGCAAACCGTTTCAGTGGTACGCGGATCGGTTCAAAGGACGTGCCTTGTGTCTACCCGGTACGACCTGTTGTATGTCATGATGGGTAGAGTCGATGCGCAAGGAACAGACTGGATCTTGCGGAAAGTGGAGTCTTATCTCACCTAGGGATTATCCGATGGAACGGATCCAGAAGATATTCCAAAGGGGAGTGTAGTTTGTTAGTTATTCGTGTTGTATGTACATACGATTCGGTATTATTGATGCTCATTACCATGGTAGTATACATCCCATTCGATACCTCTTGAAGATCTGAATCCCCTTTTGAATATAAAGCCATTATTTCCAAATAACCGTTTCTGTCGGTACTCATATACGGTCCATTCCTCCTTTTGCGGATCATAGTCTTCTAGGTCTGAAATACCGGAGACACGTTGGATGAGTTCCAGACAAAAACAGGTAAGGCGATGCACTGGATCCTTGGTACCTTATAGAAGACTCAGTCCAACCGCGCCATCTCGGCTACAAGGAGTAGCCAGAGTTTATGTTCTCGGTCAGAGTCTCCCAATTCATGTTGTCGTTGTTGCCTCTTTTCTTGCTTGAAACGAAGGAAGCGAGAGAGTTGTAAGCAGTGTGGAGTCTCGTTTTACTTGTAGCTGAGAATGTGGGACTCCCCTTCCTATTCACCAATATGGTTCATGTAACATTTGACCCATCGTCTCCAAATGGTGGATTTTGCGTTACTGCCTCTGATCCTTAGGCTTGGTGGGTCTGCCTGATGAATGGAAGGAAAAGCTCGGATCTACTATCTACACGCAACTGCCGTCTTCAAATCATGCATCACAAGTCATCGATGTTCTTGATTATGCTGCGAAAAGAAACTTGGTTGATGGAATTGACGATATTCGAAAGGAATGCGCGTCCCATAATCAACGTATCCCTTCTTGACTTCTTCGGACGTAGGGTTATTCATCTTCTGTGCGAACCCATGGAAGGATTATGTGGAAAGCAGTCAGCTTGTGGGAGAAGGAGGGTACAGTAAAGTGTACATCCAGTTGCTGTCTGTTGATTAGATATCGCGCGCGTCGACTCGCGACGATGGAGGATGTTGCAATTAAGGTTGCAAGTATGCACAGTATGAATCAGATCTGCGTCGAGCTGATTATGCAATACACAATTCCCCACACCAATATCGTGCCGATTAGCGACTGCTATAGCTGGGACAACAATCTATACGTTGGATTAGTCATTTCGTTTTCCCTAGATTGTGATGGAGTACATGGACCGCGGGAGTCTCGCGGATGTGGTGGGACCGACAATCCATTGGTCGGAGTCATCCATTGCGTACGTTTGCAAGTGTGTTCTCCAAGCGATGGCTATCATTCACAGCACGCACCATATTCATCGAGGTTCGTTCTCTCTTCCTCTTCCAGCGTAGATATCAAATCGGACAACATCCTGGTGAACAGCAAGGGAGAAGTGAAGCTCTCCGACTTTGGCTTCGCCACTGTTGTGACTTCGATGAATGCGGAACGCACGTCCAAGGTGGGCACTCCGTTCTGGATGGCTCCCGAACTCATTCAGGGAGAAGGCTACACCAATAAGGTGGACGTGTGGTCGCTTGGCATTACGGCGCTGGAGATGGCTGACGGTGAGCCGCCTCACTTTCACGACCCACCACTCAAGGCAATGCGAATGATCCACTCGGGACCGTCGCCCACGCTGCGCCAGCCTCGTAATTGGACCGCTTCCTTCGTCGATTTCTTGAGCAAGGCGCTTGATGTTGACGTAGGGTTTGGGAGAGGGTGTAAGGTAGTCGGAAAAACGAGCGACAGCCGAGTCACTGCTTTCTCATCCCTTTCTTCAGTTTGCTTGCAGTTCAACAGAGTTCGCTCATCAGATAGAACAGTTGACTGAAATGAAAAAACCAAAATGATACTCGTTATGAAACTCGGTAGTTGCATTTATCACTTTCTTTTGCTATCGTGAATTTGTTTTTTTATCCTTATGCAAAACATCATTTTCATTCTTCTTGTATCCTGTGTTGTCGCGGATCCGTTCTTCTCGTCTCTTCTCTACCAGGACGTCTCAAACCAATACTGCACGCGATACTACCATCGGACGGGTGGAGTGGGGTGTCGAACGCCCCTTTTGGGTCTTCGCGGAATCGCAATTCCCATTCAGGAAGACGTATCCACTCCTCTTCGCATTCCAATCTGTAGAGTGACGTCCAGAAGTATCTCTCGGGAAAGAATCAGGACGTTGTGCTTGTCATGCGTTCTTCCGTCGTTTCTAGTACGCACTGAATTTTGATTTCTCACCTACAGAGAGCGTGGTCTTAGAGGCGGTTAAATACAAGAGCGTAGTGGGCATTGTCGTGTGTGGAAATGAAACTTCGGTATCCTACTTGTCTGATATTTCCCCCTAGGCTGAAGGGTTTTCTCCCTTTTCCTCACGACCCGATGGTGTTGGGACGCCATCCGTCAATATCACTCTCCATCCGGACTACGAGTGGAACCCCAGCGGATCGGACCTATTCTACATGGATCTCCCCGTGGCTATGAGCCATGTAACCGACCTTTCCACCATCACACTCGTTCGTCTCTTCCCTTGTCCTGACTGCTAGTTGTTCGAGAAGGCCACGAGCAACGTCAACGGCAACAGTCGGAATCCGTACATCATCGACATGAACAGCTACATGGGTCCCGACGAGATGGACTCGCCAACGTGCATTCGGAAGGGAAACTGCCAGCCTATCGGCGGACAGTCCGTGTGGGCCTCCGAAGCCCCCGTCAAGAGCGAGCGACCCATTGTGCTTGTCGCCACGCAGATGGATGACGCCTCCCTGTTCTACGAAGACGCAAGTGGTCGCACGGCCATCACGGCGTCGGTGCTGCTGGCGGTTGCTCAAGCCATTCGAGCCCTTCCCGTCAGTCGCTCCAATCAGCTCCTGGTCGCCTTCTTCCAGGGAGAGTCGTGGGGTCGCGGCGGCAGTCGCCAGTGGGTGGGCGACATCACCTCTTTCACCTGCGAGCAGGAAGTGGCTCGAGCCGACTCGCCGTTCAACGACCGGATTTGCACCAGTCCGCTGAGGGTTTGGTCGTGTCGTGGTTTCGATCCTAGCTCTCTCTCCGCTTCAGAGACCTTTCCTTCGACCGCTTCAAGCAGGTGTTCGTTCTTGATCAGCTGCTTCCCTCGACGCAGCTCTACCTCCATCACGAGGCCGATGCGACGCCGCTCGATCTTACGCCATCCATTCTTCCCTCGTCGTCCGTGGGTCTGCCTCCGGGTCCTGCGCAGACCTTCTACCAGGCGGGCGTCCGCGACGTGTACGTGATCAGCGGATACGATATGACCTTCGCACCTGGCTACGGCGGTTCGCTTCCGGAGACCATGGAACTCAACCAGGTGGTCCCTGTTGCGAATACGCTCGCGAGGGAGATCGTGACGCTTCTGGAGCCCGCGGAACCATCTCCCGCCGTTCAGGTCAATGCGACGTACTTGGACGGACTGCTTGCGTGTCTTCAGCGTGATGGCTCCTGCGGACTTCTGGAGACCACGCTGAACATGGAGTTGGGGTCCGTGACGAAACGGTTGCGTTCGTATGGGTTTCCTCCTTCATTCGTAGACCATCGCCCTCTCAGTCTCTACGCAGGACCCTACTCTGTTGGAGCGATCGTTTATATTGACTGTTAGGAGGGTCGGTATCCTCTGTTCTCCCCTGAGGGCAAGAAGTACACCGTCAACTACACGGGTCCCGTGGATCCAAAGAAGGGTGGGTTGTGTGGAGAGGAGGAAACGTAGACGGCATCTATTTCACGCCTTCCGTTCTCGAGAGCTTTATCCAAAGCGAACTGACACGCAGCTTCAACCAGAATGCAACGACGATTGCATGCTCGTCGTGGAAGGACTGTCGCGAGCTGGAGAACGGATTCTGCGTTGCGGGACGGTGCTTCGCTTCCAACGCCTACTTCCACAATGCAGTGGACCCTGCATTTGAGGGTAGGAAAACGGAGTCGCTGCTCATCCTAGTGGTCGGCTCCAACTCGTATCGAATCAACATGACTATTCCGAGTCCACTTTACACGGAGCCGTACTGGGGAGGCTACTACGGGTCAAATCCGTCGGTGAGAGTGTATCAGGTCCATGTGGAAAGGGAGTGTGATGCTGTAGAAGGTGGCGACGTGGGTAGAGTGGGTGACTCTGATTGTTGGGATTCTTCTCTGTTGTGTAACCTATTACTTCACGCAAGCTCTCTACTCCGTGTACGGACTGCAGCTTAAGTTGAACAAGTGGAGTGTTTGTTGAAGAAGTGTTCAGTGATTCCTTGAACATGAAGCTTTCGTTTTCATATTCAAAAATGGACTTTGACCAGCGTTTCACATCTGTGGTTCGTCCTGTTCCCACACGGGCGCGTCGTACTGTTGCACTTGCGAAGAAACCGGGAAGACCGGCTCGACAACCCAATCGGTCTTCTCAGAAAGTGCGTGCGAGCACAACGTTGTAGGCACTACAGAAGGATGCTGATGGTGTTTAGCACGGTTACAAACAATAATGTGGCAAAGAGCGCGAAACGTCAGGGAAAGGCGGCTCCGAAGAAGATGCAAAGGACACAACGAAAGGAGAAGAGTGGATTACAACGCGTGTTTACAGTGATCAATCCACGTGCCTCAAAAGCTCGGGAAACCAAGAAGTCAAGCAAAAAGCAGCAGAAGCAGCAGAAGCAGACGCCAAAGACGGCGGAACAGTTGAACAAGGAGCTAGACAACTACTTCCAGAAGGTATGGGCGTAGAGTGGAATCAACGTGAAGGACGAGAAGGTGTTCAAGGACAAATTGGATACAGAACTCGATAATTACATGAAGCAAGGCACGACTGCTTTCGGTATTTGTTTCAAGAAACACTCCACACAAGTTGGCCCTCAAGGTACATTTCTTTGATGATCTCCTTGTACATCTCCTGAGTGACGTGGCGCTTCATCTTCAGGGAGGGAGAAAGAATGTTGTTGCTGACGGACCATTCGGTGGGTTCCAGATGGATGTTTCGGACACGCTCGAAGCCAAACAACTACGTTGAACAAGCAACACCACACTTACTTTCGCCTCCAAGGCCGTCTTGTTCAGCTCCGAGAGAACCAATTCGCGTACCTCGCGGTTGGCGCAGAGATCCTCGAAACATTTCTGCTTCACCGAATCCTCAAGCGTAGACTGTTGGACTAGATCAACTAACTTGGCTTTCTTTGGCACCACGACGGCCACAATGTAATTCTGCGTGCTGTCTCCGTACACACAGATCTGATCAACCAGCTCATTCTGCAGATAGACATTCTCCACCTTCTCCACCGCAATGTACTCTCCTTGCGACAGCTTGAAAATGTTCTTGATACGGTCGATCACCTGAACCGCATGGTTATCTTCCCGGATGAAGCCGATGTCTCCCGAGTGGAACCAGCCGTCAGCGTCCATCGACGCCTCCGTCGCCTCCGGGTTCTTGAAGTACCCTCTGAACACGCCCGGTCCACGGAAGCACAACTCTCCGCGACCGCAGATGGGAATTCCGACCGTATCGTCTACACGTCAGCGCGACGATGTACCGATACCAGCGGAACGATAATGGATTTTGTCAGTGACGAAGTAGTTCTTCTCGGGAACCGAAACCAGTTTTCCCTCGATGCCGCAAACGGGACCGCCGCAGTGACCGACGGTCTGCACGTCGAGCGAGGATGAGCAGCACGTGCCGCCCGCCGTCTCCGTCATTCCGTAGCCGTTCAGCACGGCACACGAGAAGATACACTTGAAGAAGTCGACGATTTCGTCGGCGATGGGCGCGCTGCCGGTGAGGATCCAGCGACAGCGGTCCAGTCCCACCTTCTTTGCGATCAGCGCGAAGGCGTAGTCATAGAGCCAGTGCGTGCAGACGTTGCGCTGGAGATTCTGCTGCTTCACCGCGAGGCCCTGGGAGAACACCCAGCGGAGAGGTCCCGGCAGCTGCGCGATTTTGTCCTGGAGCGCGCCGTAGATGCGTTGCATGATGCGAGGGACGGCGCAGAAGGCAGTGGGACGCAGCGCCTGCAGGTCGCTCATGAGCTTCGTGGTGGAGCCCTGCCAGTAGCCGACGCAGGCGCCGTTGAACATGGCGTTGGCCTCGACGAAGCGCTCGAACATGTGGGCGAGAGGGAGATAGGCGATGACCACGTCGTCGGGCGTGAAGGAGATCTGGTAGTGCTGGTTGATGCTCAGCGTGAGGCTGAGAAGCGTCTGGTGAGCCACGATGACGCCCTTCGGGTTGCCGGTGGTTCCAGAGGTGAAGCAGATCGTGCAGATGTCGTCGGGCGCGGGATGACGAGCGGGAAGGATCTCGGAACACTAGATGGAACGAAGGGAATGGGAATACGTCGCGGATCATATCCGTGAAGGAGTAGTACTGGATATGGAGAGACGCGAGGTCCTTCACAATGGACTCCTCCAGAGGGTCGATCTAGGTCCCACTCTCTCCACAGTACTACGCAGATGATGGTCTTGATGAAGATTTCCGAGGGGTAAGACTGACACAAGTCAATGAGCGTGTGGACCTCTCCGGCGCCACCACATACAATGGTTTCAAGACACGACAAATTCAAAATATACTTGGTTGCGTCCCTCCCGAGCGAATCGTACAGCGTCACCACGGTCGCATTGCAACGATAGCAGGCGTACTCGGCAACGACCCACTCGTAGCGTGTCTTCGCATACAGTCCGACGAGACGCGCCTCCTTTCCGTCCGATACGGGCAATTCGCATCCCTGCGTTTCGGGACAGAGATTGTTGCGCATCATTTCGCTGGAGAGCTTGTCCACCATGTCTCCAACCTCTTTGTAGCTATCTGTTACATCATTCATGAAAACCAACCTCAGCCAATGATAGTCCTCGGCATTTCCGTCAATGATAGGACGATACCCCAAGCACTTCCCCGAAGTCGACAAACGACTTCCGCGTCTGCCTGTAAGTTCTCTCCGTAAACCCTACAGGAATCCATCGTACATGGACCTTTCCGGTCCCTCCAACCCTGTCTTCAGTCCGTTCATTGCCAGAAGATGCCGGAAGATGGGACCCTAATCATCACGTATCTCTCCTAATTCAAACCGATTGCGTCGCTTCGTCTTCCGTATTCTCGAGAAATGCAGAGTAGATCGTAAGATCCTTCATAATGACTAAACTAAGAGTATGGAAACAAACAGCCGAGAAAAAGATGGGCGGCTTCTCTAACACCAGATTCTTAGCGTCCTGTTCTTGCTTCATGCTCCACGTCCCGTAATCATACACCTCGTACTTGTCCTTCTATCGCTTAGATTCTGCCTCCACTCCTACCTCCACTTCTCGATACCATGCTTTCTGCGCAGAGCAGAACCTCCACTCCTTCTCTCCCAGTGCTCGCGCCGCAGCCGTCCGCTGCGATTCATTTACCGGATATGCGAACGCAAAGAGAAGTTCCTCATCGGGAAGCTGTCGCAGCGCACTCCCTTCGCAAACGCCCTTCAGCGGGGTCTGGGGAAATGAGTCGGGAACGGCTGCAGGACACATCGGGAAGTACGGCGGCTCGCAGCGCGGGCAGGGAGTTCGCGTGGCTGTGGCTGCCGCCAGCATTTCCAGCACCTCGCTCATGTTCCACAGCACGACGTCGCCCGTCCCCGTCGTGGGCGGCACGAAGCTGGGCGTCGTCGCCAGCGGCTGCTGCGGTGACGCGATGGGCTTCACTGGGGGCTGTGGGGAAGATTTAACGGTGGGCTGTGGGGAAGATTTAATGGTGGGCTGTGCTGGGGATTTGATGGCCTGTGGAGGCGATTTGGGAGGAGGCGCGTGCGTGGATGACTCGGACGTGCGAGTGGAGGCTCTCTGGATAGCCTGTGCGTAGTTGATGGGAGGAGAAGAGATCTTGGGCGGAGGAACAGTCTTTGGCTTCGGCTGCATTGCTGTGAGAGGAGGGATCGACGGAATCGACGCAACCGACTTCAGCGGAGGCTCTTTGGTTTCCTTTTTCTCCTTCGATTCCTTTTCCTCCTTTTCCTCCTCTTCCTCCGAGGAAGAAGACTCGGGAAGAGAAACGTCGAGATCGAACTCGTCGTAGATGCTGTCATCGAACATATATCCCTTGTCGCGATAATTGTCGAGGTACTCGTCGATACTGTCGAGAGTGGGCTCCACATTGTAGGCGTCCAGGATTTTGTTGTCCAGTTGGCGCAGAATCTGTTCCAGATGTTCGATGTGCCACTTGTGGTTCCTCAAGTAGCCCTCCAGCTTGGTCAGCGTCGCTTTGTTCGCATTGCGTTTCTTGTTCTTCTCGCGCTTCGCCTCCACTTCACAGTCGTCAATCTGCTTGTGCAGTTCGGAGAGATACTTCTTGATGGCCGAAATCACCTCCTCCCGCTTCTCCTACACGATGAACGACTCTTCCTAGCAAAACATCTTCCGGAGTCTGCTTGACTTTGAGCTTCAAGCCTTGTTTTGAAAAGGCCTTGGTTTTTGTCTCTTTTTCACACTCTCTGAACTGCAACATCCTGTCTTCGATCTCTGCTTTTGCATTTGCTATTTGTGTACTGTATTGCTAGATGTCACACCAACAAACCACACAGTCTACCATAATGGTGGAATCGGTGCTCGTCGACCATCCCTTGAGACTATCTCGATATCGCTGGAGCTTCTTGATCTGCTTCTTCAGATCCTCCTCGTTCTTTTCCTTCTGGGACTGCGTTGCCGAATCATACACCTGAGAGTTATATGCGCCCCATCACCCAGTACCTTATCCCATATGGTCTGGAAGTCTTCCAAACCCTCTTTGATCTTCTTTAGAGTGGTCTCAACTAACGCTAACAGTCAAAAGAGAACTCGCAACCAAACCCTTGACTTTCCTGTTCTGACTCATAGTACCACGATAGATTGGTCTCTCTCAGATAGTGGAGCTGTGATAAGAACGAACAAAATAGAGAAATGCTCTCTCTCGAAAAGAAAAAATTGCACGAAGAGGGACTCGAACCCTCGAGTGCGAACACATTACGGCCTTAACGTAACCCCTTGGACCACTCGGGCATCCGTGCTTGATTTCTTCTGCTGACTATCCTATACGAAACTTTCCCACCGTACAGTTGTGTTCTCTTATTTGTAATGTCTGATAATCGCGACCCATCGTCTGGTCCTGGTGTCTCCGCTCGTGTATGTTCACCTCGTGTATTTTTATTTGTAGTACCAGAATGGAGTGTTCTTACGGCCACGGTTCGTTGTGTACCTTATTCGTCATCCATAGGAGCCATCAGAAGGATGTTGTGTCCAAGTTCGTGTTAGAGTACCAATTGTGGTTTCGTTTCATGTAGATCGCGTAATGATAGTGACGGAGAAGGCTCCGATATTTCTCCCGGTATACGTAGTTGGTCCATGTGAGGCGTAGAAGATTATCCTACTGGTTTGGTTGATTTTATTGGCCTTTCGGGCTGGGCACAGAACCAATCAGTGTCGTAAGACAGCGTTTACTTTCTTGACCCACAGTATGGATACCTTGTTCTCTTCTTCCATGTCGACCTCGTATAAACAAAGCCCACATGTATTGACTGAGATCCATGTTCCCGGAGCCAAGAAGGAACTGCCTAGCAAACTCGAATGGTTTTCCTTTCCCAGTCCCTCTTTCCTCTCCTGTATGATAGCTTAGATGGTTTGCATCTACGGCGGAAGTTCAAACGTTCCTTTCTCATCAACGTCCCCTTGGAATTGATTGCTGGCTTCGAGTACCTCGTACAGGTTCTCAAGTATCCTCACCGCTAGATCAACTGTTTCCCCTGCTACACATTGTTTGACGACCATCCTGTATCCCACTCCAACTTGGTCTCCGCCTTTGAAATACTCAACATCTTCAAGGACATCACGATCCCTCCAGATCCCTCGCTCTACGTCAACCTCATTGCCATTCAGACGGCTGATGTTGATGCCTTCGAGATCTGCCACGCACTCATAAAGCTCCTGCGCCAGCGTGTACTCGTTGGCTTCTTGTGTCATGTAGGAACCGGTCATCTCGTCATCCGTTCACCGACGACTGTATCGTGTCGACTTCACGTTCTCCAACTACCCGTCGCTTCTCGGCGAGATTCTCCTCACGCTTCCCAAAAAGAACATCTACCTCTTCTGCTACATTCTCTCCTTCATCCAGTGCTTCGTCGCTTCCAACACTTCGGAGACGCTCGCCTTTGAGACGGATGAGGACGACTGCAGATCCTTTTCCACGCAGTGCTTCAACACGCAGGAGTACTACGCCAACCATCAGTTCAAGTACCACTCGCTCGTCGAGATTCCGCCCAACTTGGTGGCCGGCGGTATCGAGGAAGCGTGTCACGGACTCTTCGAGGCTCTCTACCAGCCGGAGGCGTTTCCCGCCAAGCGACTGGATGCTCTCTACACGAGCTTCATCGTTGCTGTGTGCAACCAGCACGAGCTGATCCCCTTCCTTTTCAACCAAGTGAGTGATTCCGTCTGCTTCCACTGCGGATCATCCTGCGACGTTGTCTCCTTGGTCCCCACGCCGCCGTCGACTCCGCGCGTCACGTCGGGGTCCTCCGCGCAGTATGTCACATCCCCCAACGCGACGCATGCGTCGTCCAGCGGCGCCTCCGACCCGCGAGGAGCCTACCTCATTCCGACGACGCTGGACCTGCTTCCGCAGACCGATCTCCGCTCGGCGTGCTACTCGAAGCGTGTTGTCTCCATGTCGACGCCGAAGATTCTCCACGAGGTGGAGCCTGAGCTGGAGCAAGACCGATGCGCTACGGTGCCCATTCAACGTCCACAGAGCGTGACTCGCTCCGTAGAAAGCTTGTCGAAGCCAGAAGAGAAGGCACCGATGAATGAGACGCTGAATCCCTCTCCGGATGTGACTCCCTTGGATGCATCCTCAGACGAATCCATAGCGTACCAGTCATCGGACGAAACACCCTATCATCCGTCCACAGAGCCAACCCTTTCGGAGCAGCCGCTGGACACGAGGAGAGTCGAGGAAACCGTTGCACCCCTCTTGCAACCCTTGAAGATGCAGCACATGGATACGAGTTATCCGAACACTCCGGATGCCGTCGTGTTGCAGGAGATTCCCGAAGAAGGCAGTGTTCGCACGTCGGTGTCGCAGGACCTGAATCCGAATGATAACCCGGAGACTTCACTAGACGGTTTCGATCGGGAGGATACGATTCCGGTCTCGCAGAAGTCGTTGCGGTACCTCGTTGAAGACCCTGTTCACACGGATGATCATTTGTTCGATTACCAAGACGACATGGACTCGATCATTTCCTCGTCGCTACCACCAACCCCTTCGGTGCTGTGCTCCATCAACGCTCTGGGAAAGGATCTCCGTCATGGTGGAGTGGGAGTCGCCGCGCGGATGATCCAGACGAAGTCAATGCGTTCGCTGAAGGAGTATGGTCACCAGCACGGACTGATCAGTCTGTCACCGAAAGAGATTTTTACCATTCAATCGGAACGAGAGAATCAAGTCTTCTCAAAACCTCAAGGCTTTTACACGGCGTATAGCATATTGAGCGACCAAGATTCTCGCGTGTATTGCTGTTGCTGCTATTACCACCGCGAATTCGTTACCGATAACCATGATAGTAGTTTCTTCGTTGACAACTCGGTAGTCTATGCGCCAACATGTCTTTTCATGCTCTCTGTTGTTCCTTGTCCTCTTGTCTTATGTGCTGTGTTGGAGGATTACATGCACGCACTTCTGCTTCCTACTCCCGAGAAGGCTCAAATGCTAACGCGTTTTCTCCTCCGTGATTGTATGCTCCCAATCGTCAACAAACTGGGAATGGAGTTCCGACTGAATAACCATGTATACACACTGTCTCTGATGAACATTAACACAACCATTGTCAACTGCTGCGACTGCAGAATGTTATTCGAGGTGTTCTCTACCGATACAATCATTTCTTTGTTTCTGTGTATTCTAACGGAGCGTAAGATGTTATTTGTCTCTAACAAGACTGCGTTGCTTCCAGTACGTGCTTTCCACCCTTCATTCCCGTAGATCATCATTGATTCTCTGATTCAGCTGCTTCCATTTCAATGGATGCATCCCACCATTCCTGTCATGCCCTCGTATCTGTTTAGTATTCTCATCGAGGCTCCCTCTCCTTTCCTCTTTGGTACGTTTGTCGAAGCGTATTCTTCCCTCGTCACACGTATTCCTGATTATGTTAGGGTTGTGCGAGTGGGAAGAGAGTTTAAGGAACACTTTGATTGTCCTCCTGAACCCTATCGTCGATTGTACATCTTTGCTCCCTCTCTGAGCGTAGATTTGAAAGGCTTCAACGTCTGGACACACACCTCCCCTTTTCTACCTTTTTTGCTCAAGCACAGCTCTACTTCCGCTGTTTTGTTGCAGAACTCTTCCCCAATTTTACGGCCTACCTGTATGTCCTTCTGGGCAACATCTCCGTCTTCAACCAGGCGTTGTACTTGCAGAACGAGGTTCTTCCCATGTACCGTGACTTCTACAAGCAAGTGATGAGCACTCAACTCTTTGCTGTGTTTGTCGATCACTTCTGGAACCCTCTTCAGCGTTCCACGTATTCTGCTTTCTTTCAGGTACTCGTTCCCTCTTCCTTGTCACTAGATAATTCCTGACGATATTTCACTTCCGACCGTTGCAAAACTCCAGTACCCTGACTTCCTCTTTAGCGACGCGTTTGACGAGGTGCATCAGTCTAGTTCGTTTACTCCCTGCATTTCACCTCTAGGTGTTGGCAATCTGAAGGAGCTTCCAGTTGTACCGAACCTGGAAGAGCGTGGAATCATGTTCCAGGACACCAAGTTGTCGCGGCAACTCAACCTGACGGTTTGTGTGTGGGAGTGAATTGATTGTAGGCTGATGACTTTGCTATCCAGAATGCCACGGACAAGAATGAGCGACTGAACGATGCATTCAACCATCCGATTATGTCCACCATTCATCGTGTTCTGGCATCCTTCCTCCTAGGTCGTACATCCCCTTCTCTACAAGAACAGAGTGAATACTTAATGGAGGCGTTCTGCGAGGAGAATGTGCGCACCGATACAGTTCGAATTGCTCTCCAGCCAATTGAAGACATGAATCCCTACAAGATTATCAACCGCCATATTGCTAGTATTCTGGAGCCACTCTTTACGAGCTTTTACAAGAACTGCATCAACAATGATGATTATGTGAATGCGTGTCGATTGCATCTTTTCACGACGACCCTCATCGTCCTTGAAAAGGATGTCGTGTATCCAATGTACTGCCTCTTCAAAAAGCACAGTATCTACGCAACAGTGGGCTTCTGGAAGGAACTACTGCTCGATTACATTGCCTCCCCGGCACACAGACGAATTGTATACTGTTTCCGCTTCCATCGTCAGCGCCTTGAGACAGACTCAATGGTGCATAAACTAACCATTGAGAAGGTGCCGCCTCATGAGTGTCCGGCAGAGAGTGAAGAGGATCGGGTGGAGATTCTGTACCAATGTGTTTCATATGTGAACGACCTGTTTGCTGATATTGGCTTAGAGGATTCCCTTGCGGGTGCCATGATTGAGAAGGTGATTATGCTAATCCAATGATTCCATTGTTCGTTGTTTGTGGTAAACGTTATTGTTGTGTGTCTGAGACATACTTCATTGTTATGTGTCTGAGACAAACTCCATCATTCCTTATTCTTCACAAACAGTTACACGGTTAATCCACTTTAATATTCTTAAAGATGCGGCGTACAAACATCTCACTGGCAGTCGAAGAAATGTAACCACAGAGAAGTCCCACCACGCACGCCAGCATCACCTACTCTCAATCCAACCCTTCAACGCCCACCGATTCCGCCACAATATAAGCACCCTGGACAAATCCATTCATTTCCGTCTTGTACAGATAGAAGTACATACAATAGAGGAACAGATAGATGCCAATCGAGGCACCACTGCCAAACGAGACCCAACGCCAATGGTAGTTCTCGGCATTCAACAGGACGTACGTGCCCACGATGCTCACGCACACTTGGATGATGGTGAGAATGACTGCTCCTCATCTCCCTTTGCCACTCCTACCCAACATTGATGTGAGGAAGCCGTAGACGTAGTAGTACTTGTACGACCAGATGGACGCGAAGATGAAGAAGACCTCAATGAAGATGGATCCGAACGGCAGCAGACCGCTCACCAGACAGATGAAGCGAGGCTTCGCGTAGAAGGCAGCCGGAGGGATGGGACTCGGCAGCGACGCCACTCGACAGGGGTAGTTGGGGTTTCCGCGCAGAGAGCGGCCGATGATGGTGCCGATAGTCTGCAGCGGCAGCGCCACCAGCACCAGCGCCACCAGCAACACCACGATATTGCGCAGCGGGAAGGCGTCGATGGTTCCGTGCGCCAGCGACACGGCGCAGAGTCCCGCGTAGGCGACGAGCGTGATGCCTACGTGACCACATCGCTTCGACGCTACCAGGCACCGTGACGCACGCGAGCAGCATCGCACGCTGCCAACCAGGCGACGTGCGTGGGAAGAAGGCTTGCTTGTAGAGCGACCCCGAGACGAAGCCGTTGACGACGAAGCCGAGGACGTAGAGCACGATGGCAATGACCAGCACGCTGTCGTCTACGGTGAATATACAATCGCATCGCTACGACCAATGTATCCTCGCGAGAGGAGGATGCAGAGAAGTGAGAGAAGCGTGGTGAAGGCGATGTGGGAGCCGTTGCCCATGAGAATGGTGTAGCTGAGCAGGTGGGCGCAGGGACGGAACACGTCGCCGTGCACGCGCTTCCAGCCGCTGTCGTCACGCATGGAGAGCTCATTGGCGTCCTCGTTGTACTCCTGGGAGTAGCGGAGGTAGTCGAGCGAGAGCGTGCGCATCATGATGAGGGCGACGAGGCCGGCGAGGAAGATGACGATAACGAAGCTGTTGAAGATGCTGAACCAGTGAACCTTGCTCTCGAAGAAGTTGAATTCGAGGTAGCGGTTGAAGCGGTCGTTGAACGCGATCGGCGATTTCACGAACTTCACCGACGTCGTGATGTGGAGAGGACTGTCCGCCGTCACCACTTGAGGGTTCGACGACGTCATGTTCACCTCGACAATGCGGTCGTTGTTGTAGCCGATCGTGAAGAGACGATGCGTGTACATGCGCGCCTTGCCCGGAATCACCTCGTGGTGGCTCTACGAATGGAGGAGGCGGAACGATACGACTCCTTTACTCTCCATGGCCTCCACTTCTTCCTTCGTCATGTCGAGATCACCCACCTTCGCCCAGATCGGAAGACCATCGATCTCCAACTACACATCACTCACCATCAGTGACCGAACTTGATACCAGTAGTGGTTGAAGATGGCCTTCTGCAGCTTCATCGAGTCCTCCTGAGAAAGAATCCTATTGACCTAGCTCTTTCGCCCATCTCGTACATGTCACAGAGTGGTGTCTCCTCCTCGTTTTTGAGGAAGGACAGCTTGATTCCCGAATTCTGAAGTTGGGTTCCCTCAATCACTTCCGAGATTCCTCCTCTCTATGCAAGATCGCATTATTTGCAAAATATCAAACCTTTGCCATCTTCTCTTTGGGTAGAGATGGTCTGCAGAAAGGAAGCGAAAAGAAATCGTATGTTTCGTGTGGGTTGTGATAGGGTCCAATCTATTGTCAATACCAGACTTACCACACATACTCGATTGGTCCACACATAAAACGGGTCTCCGGGGGCATACTAAAGCCATGATGGATACAGAGTGCACCTACCTTATGATTTGACTCGCTGCAGACTCCCAAAACAAGGAGAGTGCAGAATAGAAGAGGAAGTGAGTTCATTGTGGCTTTATCTGATTGGGAGATCATGCATGCAGATTCTAACTGACTATACCGTTTCTCAACAAACAGGAAGAAAGCTACTATTTAGCTGATTTCTCCTTTACATAGCGAATGAGATCTTCATTCACAGTTTTCGATACATCTCCACCACATTCCGGTTCGGAGGGCTGGTCTTCCCACTGGATTGAGCCTGGATCGGAAAGATAAAGAATGCAGGTCGAATGAAAAGACTCAAAGAGGTACCGCAAACTCTGCTGGTCCTCCTTCGTCGTCTTCTCCATCACGTCGTACTCCTCAAAGTGCGGCAATAACCGGAACACACAATTGGAGGGATGGTTTCGCTTCTCCTCCAGAATCATGGTGTTGTCGTACTTCGAGAAGGAGTTCCCAATCAGAGTCACATTCGAGAGGGAGGGACCCCAGTTACTCCAAAGCACAGCGTTATATCTGGATTCCACGCAACCTCCACCCCTACAAGTCGAAACTACAGTGTGGCATGAAAAAGAGGGTCGACTCGCTTACAGTTCTCTTCCCCATCTCGTTCACAGTCAGAATTGTGTTATGGAAGAAGGAGGCAATCTCCGCATCCGCCTATCTAATCAGGAAAAACACACATCGACGGAATCCATCACCGGGTCAAATACCTCGATTGGTTTGGAAATTCTCAGTTGCGAGTGAACCTCAAGGACAAATGCATATTGATACTGTGAGACGGCGCTTGCATGAATACACCCGATTCCTAACGCAACTATCAACTGAAATGGAGGCCTCTAGGAGGAAGCGATAGATGGTCAGAAGTACCGATCGTAATTCCTCTATCGCGTCACGAAAGAAAGCGCAACCTCGGAGGCTCGAGCGAATTGATTCCACGTCCTTTATGCATGTAGGCACGTCCACAGTGGAGACATCCTCACTGCAAGTCAAAAAAACAATGCGATTCTCCACCAGAAATAGTCTATGTACTCGCTCTGAGACGGTTTGGCACTCTTCTTGGGAATCCGGAAGGATCTACACTCGACCCCGTCTGTCACACCGACTTCTTGTTCTTCCCCTTCTTTCCAGTCACAACAACGAAATCGTCCATTCCGAGTGACAATAGTCTGAAACAAACACTCTCAAAAGTAGAACGAAATGGCCATTCCGATGGCAAACGCAATAACGACAAAGAGAAGCAACTGGTACATGGAGATGCCTGTGTAGATGGGTTGCACCTTCTCGCCTTCCTTCTCATTTCTCTCCTCTTCCCGAAGGTGCGTGTTCATCTGAAGTAACTCCAACTGTTTCTGCACGTTCTTATACTTCTTTCGCAGTTCCTCCGTGAACTCCTTCAGTTTGGTGTTGGCGATCATCAGCTTCTTGTACTCATCTTCCAGCGAGAAGTACTGGAGACCCTGAAGAGAATCCTATCCTTCCATTCCTACGGATGGAGTGGATGAAGCTGGCTCCGTAGATTCCTTCTTTTCTACGGTTGGAGAGGGAGCATTCGCAACATCGGGATGTGCAGGTGAAGGGAGGACAACGGACCCACATCAGGATATACACCAAGTGAACTGCCAGAATCGATTGTTTCACGGATCCCTTTTCTGCCATATTCCACTATCTCTAAGCAATCCAACAAAACAGAACTCGTTTGTTCAGGAGATCTGTAAGCTCACTGCTCTGCGCGTCCTTCACCTTGTCATAAAACAACCGTGTCAGCTCCAGAACATTGAACTGCAGTTTGAATCTCAGATTCAACACCCTTAGCACATCGTACTGCTCTTCTTTTCGTCTCATGTCCCGCGCGATCGCAACAAGCGAGTTCACGTTCGGAGAGCGGATCGATACTGTCGCTTATCTCCATTCCCCAGCCATACTCTCAACGTCATGGGTTTCGTCAACCCCCATAATGAAGATAGACGGCTTTGCGATAATATGTTTACCAGCGTTCGACTTCATCTTGATGGCAATCTACACAACGAGAGAACGGATCGCACCTACGATCTTCCCGCTCGTGTTTGTAACGGTAACGACTCCCATACTCGGTAATCCTTCCACGACTACAACTGACACAGCTTCTCCGTACAAACGTTTCAATTCCAGGAACGTTTCTGGATTTGTCTGGATCACACTCGATTCGTTTGAACTCATTCTCTTCACAAGAAATGAATGATTCCCCTTTCTTCATATTAATGTGTCTATTCGATTCAAAGTTGTGATTTACAACGAGTTTGGGTACAACAAAGATACAACAAGATACAATTGTCATTACTGAAGGCTAGGATCGTCCTCCTTCGCGTGCTTGCACCACTTCTGGCTGAGAATGTGACGGGTAGGGGGCTGGGGTCTTCTCTACAAGGGGATCGCAACATCACCAACACAGCCTACCTCCAGCTTGATGGAAGTCAGGAAGACGGGAATGCAGCAGCACACCATAACAAGTGCAGCCACCTTTGTGTTACGTTTCCAGTTGGCATTCTGAGCCCACCAACCTCCGGCAGGTGACCAAACATACTTAGGATAACGGAAAGGCTGCGCGGTTAGAATAGACCCCAAATCCTACAGTTCCTCCACTCATAGCTTGCGATTTTTGCGAAAACGTCGAAGTGCGGGAAAAGGCCCGATTTGGTTGAACTTGTTTCGTTCGGTTTCAAACGGATAAATGAAGAAGGGACGTGAAGTCCAACCCACAGAAATGAGGATTCGCTGAAACGGAAGATCACATTTCTTGTTCGATCTTCCTTGGGATTCGTTATGAGTGCATCGAACGGTGATTTCGTACTTCCTACTTCATTTGGCATTCAAATGACGCAGGAGAGTAGGAGTGGGTTGGAGAGTGAACACTGTAGCATCGGCGTCGAGGACACATCTGAATCAGATCCGCTCGCTGCGGGAGACAAAGAGCAATCACAGCAAGATCATGGAGGCACACAAGTCGATTTGGTTTCAGCTGAATGTATATTTTGAAATGGAATGCTGATAGCAATTAGGAATTTGGGGCCGAGAATCTGTTACGCCTGGAGGATCTCGGTCATTCAGTATTGGAGGTTGTTTCGGGGAACTACTTTTACAAGCGGTGGATGGAGGTAGAAGTAGATGTGTTTTTTCATGTAGTTCAAGGAGTACATGGATTCGTATGACGAAGAAGAGGAAGCGCAGGAGGAAACAAGTTAGAAAGATGAGTATAGATCATCTGTAGAAGTTGTAACAGTAACCAAGATGGATGTGATTCAACGACAGTTGGAAGACCTGAAGGTACCTATTTTTTTCCTTTCGTTCCGATTAGGCGCGCATGGACATGATTCACAAAGATCTCGAACGCAAGAACGCCCAAATTGCTGCCTTCAAGCAGGATATAGAACAAGAAAGGACGGTTCCCGTGAGTCGGAGAACGTCGATCACTCCGGCCGAACTGGATGATGAGGGAGATGCCAAAGCGAAGGAGGCTGCGGCGCGGAAGCTGGTGCTGGAGGAGATGATGGCGCGGAGACGCCAAAAGATGATGAATATCGACGAGAATGATTCTCCTGTTTGTAACAAACACCAAATAGGGATGAGGGGTTAGAGTCTATCTATGGGGGACATGGTATCAAGGGAATATGGCACAGCATCATAAGGACTTGACAGGACGTCGTTGGGACTTGACAAGGTGTCCACGGAACACGTTGCCATATCCACAGGATGTGCAATCATATTCTCCACAGAATCCACGCAATTGGGGTCTGGATAGAGCTCGTAGAGCGTTCCTGACTGCGAGCGACAGCAAATGTTCGCATTCTCCGAGAGCCCGCAGATGGTCATCGTCCGAGTCGTGTTGTGCAGGTCAACGCAGTGAATCGTCTGCCCGAAGTGTCGCCATCGTTGGTAATACAGAAGCAACACCTGCTGCCTTTCTTGCCAAAACGCACTCAAGATCCGCTTCAGATGAACTAGGAACGATAGTAATAGAGGCGTCCGAGCAATCCGCTCCTTCTTCCCGAGTACTGCTCGTAAACATGGCTGGTTCGTGTTATTCACGTTGATTCCAATTCCCACCACGGCACTCGCATCATCCATGTCATGACACACTTCGCAAAGAATGCCACACACCTTGGTTTCCATCGCATACACGTCATACGGCCAGTGGATGCAAACGGGCGATCCCTACGCAATCAATTCCGAATTGAAACGTCACCTCGTGAGGAACCGTTTCGTCTATTGCCAGTACGACGGCCAGCACGCACAGATGCGGTATGAACTCGAGGAGCGTCTGGTTCACGGGGATCTTGATGGAAAAGGTGAGACCTCCATACGGAGAGAACCAGCTGCGTTTGTTTCTCCCTCGACCGATCGTTTGAACCTCCGTCAGACACACCATGTTCTTCACGGGACCTTCATGTTCAAGGAGGAGGGATTGTGTTGTTTTCAGACTCTTGAAATAGGCGATCGAGTAGGGCGCATATTCGTCTCGTTTCGCCGAGAGCTCGTTCATGTCGATTGCATCTTCAGTATTCTCTTCACTTTGCGGAATCGCGCACCCCGGCTGCACAATGACAGGGGAAAAGACATTTCTCTCTATTGGTCAGTGGGATGGGAATTAGGACTACTCTCTCCGCCTAGGAGTTTTCGCATCTCAAAGTACTGCTGAATCTCGCATGCTTGTTGTGCACTTTGGCCGATCTACGTCAGCACGCCACCCTCCATTCCTACAAAGAGGAAGGAGTCCGACTCTTTCGGAGCGTCCATTTCCGCTGAATAGTTGATTGACATAACAAACAATGGAGATCAAACCTGCTTGTTCACCTGCGCCAGCTTCTTTTCCAAACTCTGCAGCTTGCTCCGCACCTTCACCACGCGTGGGTCGTGACTGTTCCGTAGCTGACATAAGAGATCACCCGACAGACCCTTATCCAGCAGCTCCTCCACGCCTCCCAATCTACATCAAACAGACTTTCCACCCGCACTTCGTAAGCAGATCCTCCGCAAACGCGTCGGCAGAGAGAGTGGCGCCCGGTGACCGATGTGGCGTCGCGCTCGCACTCGGACGCACCGGTCCGACCGTGCGTCGCGGCGTCGGCTGCGCGGGCTTCACAGCAGGCTTCACCGCAGGCTTCACAGCAGGCTTCACCGAGGACTTCGCAGTCCCGACACGCCGCGTCTTCGCGTCTGCCGCGCCGCCGAGGCGCCGGATCTGTGCGCGCGGCAACACTGCGCAGCAGAACTTCACGATGGACTCGAAGACCATGGCGTTGGTGGCTGCGGCGTTGCGTTCGCCGCGCATGACGACGCCCGGCTCGGCGAAGTCGTGGAGGGCGATCGAGGGCGCGGCGTCGTACGGCGGGAGACAGCCGACGAGCGTGACGTGCGTGTTGTGGAGGAAGGGTCGCAGGTAGAGCGTGAGCTTGCTGTCGCGGTAGGGCTTGCGGACGCTTGCGGAGAGCACGTGGGAGAGCGTCTGCGTGGAATCGCCCGCGAGAGCCCACCATGAGCGAGGTCGTGGCCTCGGGGTTGCGAGCGAGCGAGAGCGAGGGCGAAGGGCCGGCGTAACTGCATTCTGGCAGCGAGCGGTCGCAGGGAGGCAGCAGGACGGCCGTCACGCGCGATTTCTGCGGGAGAGCAAGCGAGAGAGCCTACGAAGGTACCTGAGGCGTCGATGATTTGTCCCACGCAGACGACGGTCTCGCGCCAGTGGGCGCTGCGGTTCTGGAGGGCGGTGAAAAGGACCTTGCGAAGACCCTCTTCGTCGGTCACGCGGTAGGACTTCATTCCGCGACCGAAGAGAATGGTGCCGCTGTCGATGATCTGCCGCCGTGTGTGGGCGCAGAGGAGATCGAACACGGCGTCTTCCTCCACGCTCCACACGCTCACGCAGAGACCCCACTCCGGCTGGCTCTTCAGCGTCTCCAGCACGTCGCGCAGCAGCGACACACACAGACCGCTGGGCAGCTCGCCGTCCTCCGTCTCCTGCGCCCTCTCCGCCCCGAAGAACAGACGCGCGGCGTGGGAGGCCAGCGAGTGGTAGAGGAGGTACGTGAGATGCGTTCCCTCCAGCAGTCGTGGGTTCTGCGCTCTCGCCACGTCGCCGATGCCCTGCGACAGCGACGCGTCGTCGCCCACAGGAACCATCGCGTCGAAGGAACACAGCGAGGCGGAGACGGCGACGGTGCGTTTCTCCAGGTCGATCGACAGCAGCGAGGGGACACCCGCCAGCATCACTGTGGTCTCCTGCTTGCCCGTCTGCGGGTCCTCGTAGACGCCGCCGCTCATCTCCTGCAGACTGTCCAGCAGCAGCGTCTCGCTGATGGTCTCCAGCGGCTGGGAGCCGCGCAGTCGCAGACTGGGAAGACTGGGCACGGGAGGGTTGGGCAGCGTGGACGGAACCGGCGTGGCGACCGATCGCTGCGTGACGGAGATGGATGGTCGCATGGTGACGGCTGCGGACGCTCGTGCGGTAACGGTGGCGGAGGATCGCACTGTTGAGGAAGTGGCGTGGCCTGCCATGCGAGAGGTCGCCAGGGTGGAGCGAGGACGCTGCGGAAGGGTAGGAAGGGGAAGGAACCCCGGGTTCTGGAAGGGAAGCTTGTGGTTCGTCACCGAGACGGTGTTGCGACTAGGGGAGAGGGGAGGGGAAGGAGGACTAGCGAGGGTTCGCGGCCGCGGAGCGATTGGCGACGTCGAAGGAGGTGAAGACTGGATTCTCCCCCTTGAACTGGTCGGAGAGAACGTCCACCTCGATGTTGACCGTGTTGTTGCCGAAAGAGTCGCTGTGGCCGTCGGGGGAGATTTGGAGGATGTCACTGTTGTCCAAAATGGAACTGGAGTGTTGGGACTTCGTTGCCGATCGGCGTATTCGGAATGTTGCCGGGTGCTCCATGATGCTCTCCCTTCTGCCCGTTACTTTCCGACTCCTTTCCTACATTGCTTTGCTGCTTGTGATGCCTTCGTTTTCGATCTAGGACGTGAGAAAACACTGTCAGCGCGGTACGATGTGCTTCGCTTGCTGGACGACGTCGAGAATGTCCACATAATCGACTTCGCTGATGATATGATCTACGGATCGAACTTTCAAAAGACAAGCACAGGACAGAAGCTCTTCCTTCGGAGTTTCCTGAAAGTCACGGAGTGTGCGAATCCCGTGGTTGGCGAGCTCTTCTTTATGTCCAACAAGATCTAGTACTCACAACAAACTCCGGTCGTTACTAATCGTTTCCAGGATGGTAATGAACAGTTCCGGATCGTCTAGGTTGATCGTCACATCGGGAGAGATGTCTCCCTTGCTTTTCATGTTCATTTCGCTCTCTCAACTGCCGTTTCCATTTGGAGGGATAGTTCGCAAAACCCCGATCACTTGTGTTGCAACAAACAGACCACCTTCGTTTCCGAAGTAGGAGCACAATAAAACCAATCTGTAGAAGGGAGAGGTACAGGAACACAATCAGGCGGAAGGTGGGAGAATGTACCATCAGCTGAAGCACCGAAAGACCGAGCTCATCCCAGTCGTCCACCCACAGCAGCAAACGTCGCGGAAGACCCTGGGGCAAGATGCGGGAAATACTCCGCGGATGCGTCTTCTCCTCATCCGGACCATCTTCGACGTCGCGCCACCCACTGTCGTCCTCCTTTCTTCCCCTCATTCCACGCTCCATCGCCTACCTTCCTCGTCGCAGACTCTGACTGCGCGCTTTGTCACGGAGTGCATCCGCCAGTCGGTACTCCAGCGCGCTCTTTTCGCTGCCCAGCGCGTCCAGCATCAGCTGTTTCTTCAGCACCGTTTGCTGCAGCTGCTCCAGCTGCGACTGCAGCAGCGACATGCTCTCGTCCTTCGTCCGCTGCCGCTGCTGCGCCTGCGTCTCCAGCGCCTTCGTCTTCTCCTCCGCTGCCGCAAGCTGCGTCGCCAGCCGCTCTGCCGCCTCCTTCGCCTCCTTCTCCCTCCGCTCCTTCTCCGCCTTCAGCGTCGCCACCTCGCGCGTCAGTCGCTCCTTTTCCCCTCGCGCCTTTAGAAGCTCGCGCTCCGCGATGGCCAGTCGGTCTTCCGTCTGCGCCGACTCCAAGTGCGGATCCAGACGCAGCTAGCTCGTACCTCCTCGCCAGCCCTACGCTGTCGTCCAGCTGCTTCTGCGTCGTCGCCAGCGAGGCGCGCAGCGAACTCGTCGTCGCCTCGTGCTCACGCAGCTGCGCGCGCAGCCGCTCCGTCTCCTGCTGGCGCTCGGTCTGCTGGCGGAGGAGCTGTCGCTGCAGCGATTCGTTCTGCGAGTGAGTCGCGCGTCCAACAGCCACCTCGCTCGTGAGACGCTTCAGCTCCGCCTGAATGGCCTCGGCGTCCTTCTCTCCCTGCTTCCGCGAGCGCTCCGCCTTCTGCTTCTCCTCGCCGGCGCTGATTTGCAGCTTGAAGAACTCCGCCTTCTGGCTCTCCAGCTGCGACTGCAGCTGCATCAGCAGCGCGTCCTTCTCGTCCAGCAGCGACTCCGTCTTGTCCTTCTCGCGGTCCGCCTGCATCTCAGCATCCACTCGTCTCTACCTCGATGCGCATCACCTTGATCTTGTTGTCCAGCAGGTCCAGTCGCGCATCCTTCTCCTCCACCGTCTTCTGCAGTCGCCGACACTCCTCCTCGCGACTCGTCAGCTCGCTCTCCAGCTCCTCCAACTGACGCGCAAGCTCCGAGGGATCCTCTGGCTCGTCTTCCGAAAGAGATTCCGCGTTCGTTGTGGACGTGTGGGGCAGTGGCTCCGCCACAGGCGTCGACTCTCTGTCGTGCGGTTCCTCGCTTCCGGAAATGGCGAGACCCACCTGGCTTTCGTTTTCTCCCCACTCACTCTTCTTGTCTCCAAGAGGAGAGGGGACAAGAGGACGAGTCGGTTTCGCCTAGATAGAGACATGGAAATGGGTTCTACTTGAGGGAACTGTTCCGACAGTCCGCGTCTGTGAGACGACTAGTTCAAAGACATCCCCAAGACCTACCGCATCATCCGAGTTGAGGGTCGCCATCAGAGAGGCAACGTCGATATCGTTCTTCTTCACCTTCGTCACCGTTGTACGCGTTCTTCGCGAGGGGGAGGATGGACGGCGGTAACGTGACTAGGAAACAACTCGATGAAGCAGCTACACTTCGTGTCGCGTAGCTCTCTCGCTCATGTGTTTGTGCAGGCGTGACATCGTTCACAATTCGACCCTCCGATGCTCTGAGGAATGACGGAAAGAGATTAGCGGTACCTCGTTTTGTAGGATCCAGAAGGAGGGGCTACACATGACGCTACCCATCGGGATATACCATTTACGGACCGGTCTGCTCGTTGGTCCACACTCTCGAGAAAATCTCCTGCAATCTGGAGGAAACGATTCATGGATATGGGGTTTTCCGGTTTGGTTGCGGCAACTGCGCCATTGGATGGCGTATGTGTCGTGACGATCCGAACGAGTTATCGAACGGTTGGGAATGGTTCGGTGGCAAGAGGAGAAGAAGATGGAGTCCGAAGTCTTCCGTTCCCAGTATATCATAATCACATTGTCTTTGTTTCAGTGGTTCTTTTGATTGGAATGAACGAAGAATCATTCACAGTGATCATTCTGTATGGAGGAAGCAAGTATGGTCTGTTCATTTCGCGTGACGCCTCTGTTTTGGATGTGAAGAAAGAAATCAGCGTAGGATAGCGGGTGTGAGCGTAAATTGCAGAAACACCTCCCAATCAGTGTGGACAGCCAGTTGTTGTACTACCAATCCCACATTTTGGAGGACAGTGCACCCATTGTATCCTACGGCGTTTCTTCTGGAAGCGTGCTTTCGGTCATCAAGTATGATCGTGCGCAGAAAGCGTCTACTCCTGCTGACACGCTGCAGTCCCTAATCCAGGACATTCGACAGAATAGTACACAAGTGAACGCTGTGATGGCGGAATGTGAATCAATGATAGCGACACTCCATCAACTGAGCACCGTTGCCATCTCTCCGGCCGATGCGACAGATTTCAACTACCAACTATCCAACTGTCAAACAGAAACCACCGAGCTGGTCAATCGGATCTCCCTTCTCTCCCAGAAATGCACCCAACTCCAATCTGCCTTCTCCAAGCTGCAGCCGATGGTCTCCGAGCCCACCGCTCCAGCCGACCCTCCCGTGAATAAAGAAGCGGCAGAGCCGTCGGAAGAGTCGGAATACGAGGACCTTCCCGGCCTGGACGCGCTCCAAGATTACTTGTTGGTTCTGGGCCGTCGGCATCGCCGCGCATCGGTGTCTCCGACAGGCGTGACGAAGCCGGAGGGACAGTCGCCCACGGAGGCAGAAAGAATTCCGGAGCAGCAAGCGACGGAGGATGAGGAGACCTCGGTGGCTTCATCACCGTCGCAAAAGACGCCGCAGCCGTCAGACCAGCCGCAGGAGAAGGAGATCAACGAGCTGATCGAGATGAACGAAGGCGATCTGGCAATCGACGCCATGGACGCGAAGGATGCGTACGTCCAGGAAGCGGAGGAATGTGAGTGGAACGAGGCTTACGACGAGGCGATGCTCCGCGAGGAGATCAGCGAATACGAGCATCCGCCGCGCATCTACAACATTGAGGACACGGAGGTGGACGATTTGAGCAAGCGCGCCGATTTTGAACGTACTTGTGGAAGAGAATCTGACGAACAGTGCTGAACCACACGTATCAGGCTGCCTTTGTGGTGCTGCGAACGCTGGAGAACACGAACGACGTGTATCAGCGAATCAGCGTGCTGGACCTTTCGTGTGGGTTTTCTGCTTGATATTCACAACAGATTGCGTGATCGGCGACGATGGGTGGCGACTCCTCATCTCGACGTTTTTGGACAACACGAACATTGTTTTGAAGGAGCTGCACCTTGCGGGCAACAACATCGGCTGCGAGCAGATCAACTACCTGATCAGCCAGCTCAACGTCGAGGAAACGTCCGCCTCCAACCACTTCATCTTCCAGTCGCTCCGCATTCTCAACCTGAATGGTGGGGTTGCGTTGTGGGTGTGACGCAGACAACGTTCTGGGAAACGAGGGTGTGCGTCGCCTCTACGTCCTGGTTCTCCACAACTGTCTCCCGTCGCTGCGACAGCTGTTCCTCCTGAACAACCATCTATCCACCGACGTCATTCACACGCTGGTGTCCATCAACAGCATGGAGAGCAACGTCATCAACATCGTCATCCCGGAAACGCAGCTCGCGCAGTGCACGCAGCGCGAGCGACAGATCGTCCAGACGCTGTATACCAAAATCGATGCGAACGCGGTCAAGTCGCTCGATATCACCGGTGGCGGTCGCTGAGCGAGTTCACCGTAGAGGACGTTTCGGACATCTGTCTGCAGCTGTACCTGACAACAGTGACGACGTCGATCGTCAACCAGCTGGAACGACTGATTCTGAAGGACATCGACCTGAACAACTACCGTTTCCACCTGGTCCTCTCGTTCCTGCGGAAGTTCGCCTGCTACGACCGCTGCAACAGTCTGAAGTCGCTCCAGTTCAACAGTGCGGGCAGATGGAGAGAGTGATTTACAGATTGCAATCTCTACGATAACGCGATGCCGGATTTGTGCGGCTTGTTGCTGCTGTTCGTGGAGCGATCCATGTTCGAGTTCAACTTCATCGGAATCGAGGACAACTATTTCACGTCCAACGCGTTCGCGCGCTTCGTCGACACGATTCTCTACGCGGAGCAGAGTGGCATCTCCATCCACTTCTCGATCATCGGCAACCCCATATCGGACGCGGGCGCGGAGATCTTTTTCGCGGACTATTACGAGTCGCAGCTGGAGGCGGAGTCGTCGGTGGACCTCACGGGATGCATGCTGACGGACGAAATGATGCCGGTGATGATGGATGTGTGCGAGGACGTGGTGAGAAAGGGAGGCAACAACCCCATTCAAGTGTTGTGTTTGAACGGTGGGGGATGACCATGTGGATTGATCGCAGAGAACTTCTTCACGGATGCGTGCATCGAAGATCTTCTCCACGTCTTTTCTGCGTGTCCGCGTCTCCGCAATATATCAATCGAAGGTAGTCATAGGGATGAAATGATATGGAAGAAACGGAGCTCACGGAGCATGGCATCATGTGTATTCTGGACTACTACGTGCAGAACATGCCGGATTTCCCCATCTCGTTCTTTCTTCGCTGTAGACGGAGCTGGAGTGGAGTCATGGGTAGACAACAAGGTGGACGGCGAAGCGAAGGAACGCATCATGACTTACTTTTCGGAGCATTTCCGAAACACGTGCTTTTTGGAAGTATAGCGGCTTGTTTGTTGGAGATAAAGAATGGCAACCATCACGCTCGCCTCCAAATTGGATGTATCGAGAATCTTGACGAAGTCGACACAGCCATTGAAAGCGTATGGATAGGGGATATGGAGGAATGACTAGTTTCTATGAAGCGCACCCCAATCTCAAGAAATATGCGTCGGTGACGAGTGTATTATCTGTTTTATCGGAACCAAGTAAGGAAGGAGAGTTGATTCATCATCAAGACGTTGCGTCATGGAAACAGTCGATCGTGTTGGATTCGTATGGAAAACAGATTATGTATACACAGAAAAAGCAGGTGAGAACGGGATGGAGTGTTTACAGTCAGCCAAACCGAGTATTTTCCACAAGCGATCTGGATTTCATGCGGCGTGTAGCTGAAAGCGCACCGAAGCAGGGTAGTGTATCTTCCATGATTGACAAGAAGAGCTCCAACGCAGTGGAGCCTTCGGAAACGAAATCCACGACATGCTGACGCAAGTGATCTCAGGGAAATCCTATCCGGAAACACCCCTACTTGCCGGCTATCGTCTGTGGAAGAAGAAGTATGACGTGGATATCTACTATACGGATGTTTTTGTGTACCATGACGAGTGATTGTGCTTGCGACGCTTGAGAGCTAGGTTTCGCTATGCCGGGTTCATCGACGCGGTGGGTCTGAATTCGGCGGGGGATCTCGTGGTGATTGATTTTAAATCGGGGAAAGGTATTTACAACGTTTACGCACTTCAGCTGGCTGCCTACTGCAAGGCACTAGAAGTGACCTGTCGCTGCAAGGAACCGATCCGGAACGCGTACGTTCTTCACTTCAACCAGAACAATGCGAATTTCGACTTTCTAAAGGTGAAGGATGTGGATGCTTGCTTCGCGTCCTTTACACATTGCATGGAGGTAAGCAAGCTAATGAGGACGGAAGACACCCTGTTTGATAACTCACTTTGTTGTGTTTGTTAGTATAAGAGAATGGAAAACGTCGAGGAGGATGTCACGACGGTTCGACTCTTTCCGCAGTACCTCTGGGAGGAGAAGTTTCTAGTGTAGAAAGCGAATTCCTTTCCGGGAATGGCAATCTGAAATGCTAGCAATCGTCGATTTAATCATGTACATGGGAGAGCAGTACCCATGGTAAGGAGAATGGAATGGTATTTATGTGCGTAGCCTCCCGATTGAATTGGAAAGGAACACATCTGCAGTATATAAATCGATGAGAGAGTACTCTATTGGATGCGCTATAGATTGTAGGAGTCAGATGCTCAAACGAACTCTGCAACAACGAACACAGCTCCAAGAAGCCATTCGATCCATTCAATCCACAGATGTCCCCGTCACACAGTGTATTCAAAAGAGATTAAATCGATTTTAGTCGTTGTGGAAATCGGTGGGAGTCTCCTCTCCATAGATATTTGCGCCAATTTATGTTTTTCCGGAGAAGGATGTGAGGGGAGCGAGCCTTCAGCGATTTCGTCGATCAAGAGGATCCTAACCACTTCGCCGATGTTTTCAAGGAAGTACAAATGCTGTTTTGGAGTAATCCGTAGGTACCACACCTCACGAAAGAAAACATGGATCTATCTGAAAACGAAAAGTGCTATTGTGCATCTGAATTTCGTGGATAACGTGTAGTCCAGTCCGGCATGGATACGTGACCACAAGTTCCAGCTGCCGACTGCGATTCCCGTGTACTCTTTTGTGATTGGTAAGCAAGACAACGACGATGGCTTCTGGTACAGGTGGAGGGAGAATTTGGATGGTTGTCCATTGATGCGAGTCGAATAAACAGTGTTTACATATACACACTAGAATACGCACTCACAGCCGCTTTCCGATATAGCACATGGTGAAGGGCTCTTCTTGCGGATTCGGTTTCGTAGTGAAGGCGACAGAGTTGAGAGATATGGTGAAGAAGAGCGATTACGGGTTCTTCTGTGAATCCCTGGTCGGGACAACAGCAGAGAAGACAAACCCGCTTCTGTGATGTGAGGAGCTAGGTGAAAGAGAGGGGTGAATCGGTACATAGGTGAACAGCTCAGCTCCGAGACCCTGGATGTAGTTTGGAGAAGGAAGCGGTTGAATTGCTTCGGAAGGGTCAAGTGCATCATCCTCAAAACCACCACATAGAGAGTACACTTGTGATGGAGATGCATTTAAGCCTGCTCGCTGAGAATACGGGAAGGAATCGAGAAGAATGCACGTTTGGAACGACACGTTGGCGAGTAAATCGCAAATCAAGTCAATGTACAAACTGGAATCCACAGAACACGGAATCCACGTGAAGAGAGTATGTGTTTCTGGAACCATAAAAAGAGATATAGAAAACGTGTTGATGCATTCCTAGAAGTGAATTCTCTGTTTATCTCTGACTCCATTCTTATGCTCCATGAAGTGAATCGAAACCTCTTCCACGCAATGTACCGAAGCTGCAAGGGTTTCACAGCACCATTCTCCTTGATCCTTCATTCCGATCACGAAGTCATCGCAGTGAATTGCCTTTTCGTTGGATCGCTACGATCAACCGAAAAGCAACAGTTCTCACTGTTGAGGATAAGGAAAACGAGTTGATGGATGGGGCGATGGAGAAGTGATTCCTGGATTCTTTGAAAATCAGCTCTCCGTGACGGTAGTAACTCTGTGAGTGAGAAGGGAAAAGAAGAATCACCATGCTCAATTCAATTGTGAACAAACAAGCATCTAAATGAAAACTAATTGTTCTTCTTTCCCTTGCGACTAAGGAAGGAATAGGCGTAGGAGTTGTAAACTCGCGTCATAAACTCGGTCCAGTACACATCAAACGTTTTATAGTCTCTGTTAGGCGCGTTGAGTCCCGAGAGCCACATATTCCACCAAGCTATCTGTAAGGGACAGAGTCAATCACCTACTGCCCTGGATGAAGGAGGTCCATTTTCGCCAGTATGCGCTGATATACCGTCCCTGGAGGAAGGTAAGAGGAGTGAGGGCGAAAACAGAGATGAGATAGCTCTGGGGAAGATCCTTGACGACCTTATTCTTGATATTCCAGATGTTTCCGTCTCTCCAGAACATGACAGCACCGAAGGTGATGGACTGCGTGATGGGGAAGAGGAGATTGAGTGTCAGTGCCCGACGGAGAACGTTGTTGAAGCGGCTTCCGGGGAATAACCGGTCGGCCGCGGTGTTGGCAAGGTAGTTGCCCGTTCCGGAGAACGTAAACCCTCCCATAAAGAAGGCGAAGGCACGGCGTGGCTCCCTTTTCATCACAATAAAGTTCAGGCACCTACAGCTTCTTTCTGCGCAGAGCAATCTTCTGGGTGAGGAGATCACCGAAGCCCATGTAGAGGCCTACAGTGAAGGCGGTCTTCGCCCAGGGCTTCAGACGCAAGAGGGTATTATGAATAGTGAGTGACATCGAATCGCAAGCGAAACAAGTGAGGTTCCACTCCCCACCTGCGGGCGCAGGTCACATCGATGAAACTCCCATTGCGCGCCATCAGAAACACAGAAGCAATAATTGCATACAAGGAGTGGGGCTTCATGGGAAAATCGAAATAACAAGTGATAACGAAGGCGAAGGAGGTGGAATCAGCGATTCTCTGCATGTGTCGAACAGTCCACAACATGATGAACACATTGTAAAGACAATTCTAAAGAAAGAGGGTACGCAGAGACACGACAAAGGAGTAGCTAATTCTGAAATACTTGGGATCCCCCAAGTCTTTGGAAAGAACAGAATTTGTTACCATGGAGATTGAGATGAAGAATTTGCAGAAGGAGCCCGCCAATGGAGGGGATTCTTCGAAGTCGTTTTGGGGTGGAACACTGATCTCTAGCTTGATTGAGCACTCCACTCAGGAAGTTGGAACAGTGGAAGAACTTCCGCGTCTTTATTCGACGTGTGCCTTCCATGGAAACATTCACGTATAGGTCGGGTCGTTATGAGGACAGTTACGTGGGTAACTTGTAAGGTGTGTGATGCTGTGTTTCATATAGCGATACCTATGGAAGTTATTCGAGTGGTATGTATGGGAATCATGCATCTCTGAACTACGTCTTTGGGAACCTGGGGTCAACGGCGAAGAAGACGAAGGTATGGGTATTTTGCTTTTGTAACAGGTAGCCCCGCCTTCCCCAGATCCAATACGACAAGAAGGGAACGATTCTCAACTATACGACACGCGTCGTGGAGATCTTCGGACTGAAGGACAAGGACGGATTCATGGGCGACAGTGTCATCAACCTGATTGATCCTGCGTTCGTGTCGGAGAAGGGCAAGGAGTTCGTTCTTCACGCTTTCGGTCTCGGAGAAAGCGGTTCGGCGGAGCCCACCACCCTGACCGAGTCTCCGAAGCTGACGGCGGTGCGAGCGAACGGCGACACGTTCGAGATGACGGTGACGATCAACAGTGTGACGGACAACGTGATCAAGGCGACGCTCTCGGATGGCAGCGAGCCGGTGATCGAGTCGCGGTCGCGCGTGGCGTCAACCTCCTCCTTCAGCAGCTACGCGGACACGCTGACGCATCTTCCCATCTACAGCACGGTGACGAGCCACAGCTCGATGAGCGACTACCCGATGAGCCAGTACGGCGGTCTGGTGGTGGACATGGCGGAGATCGGCGAGACGGGCGACGAGTGGATCGGAACCGGTCACTACTGTGCGGGAAAGGAAGAGATTCTCACTCCCGGTGCCAACGTGACGGCGGCGGTGAGCGCGGTTTCGCTGACGGCCTTCTCGGACCTGCGTCGCGCGCTGGAGAACGGAGTGATTTCGCTGGACGTGCGCGCAGATACGCTGCAGGAGGTGGTGAACGCGATGCTGGACGAGGCGGAGGTAAAGCACCTGTCGACGCCGGAGGTGCGGGAGCCGCTGGTGAAGCTGTTCGAGAAGCGAGAGGAGTCGGTGACGTACGTGCAGGAGTCGGGGAAGCTGGCCGGGAAGAAGGAGGTGGAGATGACGCCGATCCAGGAGCCGCTGATGGAGCTGAGCGGGAAGCGAGGGCTGCAGCCGGGCCAGAAGGAGGGCTGCAAGGTGTACGTGGCGAAGCTATCGTTCTTGAAGACGCCGATCGTGGCGATGGTGCGGCTGCGGTCGCCGATCGTGGTGCAGGAGCAGGCGCCGCTGCTGATCCGCTACTTCCTGTTCGTGCTGGGCTCGAAGGACTGCACGTCGACGGCACAGTGGGCAAGCGAGGGACGTGAGACGTAGATTGCATGAGATGGGTCGCGCGTTCTCGCTGATGATGTCGCAGAACTGGTTTAGCAACGCTGCACGCAAGGTAAACACGGCGCACCTCTTCCTGAAGCTGATGGACAGCTTCATGACGCGCTGCACCATGCTGCCGCCGCCTGACCCGCTGGCGGACAATCCGTTCCAGTTCCAGAGCGTGCGTGGCGGCGGTTGCTGCGGCGGTGGCGGGGAGAGGACGCTGATGGTGATGATGCCGAACACGACGCTGCAGCGCGCGAACCACCAGCTACGACACCGCCAGCGCGTGCTCCACGAGCACGACAACTTGCTGAAGACGGAGGCGCTGCAGCAGGAGCCGACGCTGGAGGAGCTGGAGAAGGAGAAGACGCCGACGACGAGTCGCGTGACGGTGAAAGACTGGGTGATCAGCGGAATCACGGCGGCGTGCTGTCTGCTGGTGCTGGTGATGCTGCTGACGGGTCACAGCTTCCTCGCGGACGGCTTCGAGCCGTACGACGACAAGAAGCACGTGGTGCCGATGCTGGGCTACTCGATGGAGATGTTCGGCGGCCTGAAGTCGCTCACGCGCGAGAGCGCCGCGTACTACCCGTAGGCTCGGGAGCTGGGTGCGAAGTAGACTTCCCGAGAAGCCGCGCGGCATCTACGAGCTGCGGGCGACGGTCCAGGCGAGCGAGGAGCCGTACGAGCTGACGTATGGACTGTGGCAGAAGGACGCGTCGGGCGAGTCGCAGCTGGGAGAGAACGTGACGGTGGTTTCGGCGGCGAGCACGGAGACGGAGTCGCTGAAGGAGATGGACGTGGCGAAGGAGGTGAAGGAGGACGCTGCGCTGTTCGTGAAGGTGACGACGAACAGCTCGTCGCCAGTGGCGTTCGTGCTGCACGCGGAGGCGTTGACGCCGCTGGGTCGCCACCGCGTGCTGATCGGCAGCATCATTCTGATCGCGGTGTACGTGCTGCTGCTGCTGGAGGTGATCAATCGCGCGGTGGTGGCGTTCATCGGCGCGTTCCTGACGTTGCTGCTGATCACGTTCACAAGCCACGCGCCGGCGCTGGCGACGGTGGTGGGCTGGATGGACAGCAGCACGCTGTGCCTGCTGTTCGGCATGATGATCATGGTGCAGATGCTGTCGACGACGGGCATGTTCGAGTACCTCGCGGTGATGATGCTCACGCTCACCAAGGGCAACGTGCTGCATCTGAACATGGCGCTGTGTCTGCTGACGACGCTGTGCTCCGCGTTCCTGGACAACGTGACGACGATGCTGCTGATTGCTCCGGTGACGATCGAGCTCTCGCGCATGATGAACGTGAACCCGGTGCCGTTCCTGCTGCCGGAGGTGATTTACTCGAACATCGGCGGCACCGCGACGCAGATCGGCGACCCTCCGAACCTGATCATCGGCAACATGCTCAGCGAACACATCGGCTTCGTGGACTTCATCAAGCACGCGACGCCCTGTGTACTCATCTGCGTGGTGGTCGTGTACCCGTTCGTCTACTGGTATTACCGCGACGAGCTATCGAAGCCGAGCGTGAAGGTGGACAACTCGCTGAAGCAGAAGTACCCGATCAAGAACAAGCCGCTGCTGATGAAGTGCGGCACGGTGCTGGCGACGGTCATCCTGCTCTTCTTCCTCCACTCCTTCCACCACATCGACACCGCCTACATCGCCATCGCGGGCGCCTTCGCCTGTCTGCTTCTGGGCACCAACGAGGACCTGCACACCACTTTCGAGCTGCTGGAGTGGGAGACGCTGGTCTTCTTCGCCGGCCTGTTCATCATGATCGAGGGCGTCAACGAGATGGGCGTTATCCGCGCCATCGGAGACTCCGTGGCCGCGCTCATCATGAAGACGTCGCCGCGCTTCCAGTCGCTGCTGGCGCACATGCTGATTCTGTGGGTCTCGGGGCTGGCGTCGTCGGTGTTGGACAACATCGCGTTCACCGCGACGATGATTCCCATCATCCGCATTCTGGGAGAGCATCCCGAGCTCAGTCAGCGCATGGACATCTACACGCTCGCGTGGGCGCTGGCGTTCGGCGCGTGCTTCGGAGGCAACGGAACGCTTGTGGGTGCTGGCGCGAACTTGGTGACTGCTGGAATCAGTGCGACGAACGGGCATCCGATCTCGTTCGGTCAGTTCTTCAAGTTCGGTTTCATGTGTATGATGATCACGATGATCGTGTCGACGATCTACGTGTGGATTCGTTACGTCTGAGCATTGTGTTTGTTGTGAGAGTGGTGTTGTACTATCATTGTCATATTACATGATTGTCATATTACATGATTGTTATCCTCTTATGATATCTCATGATTGCCATCTCACTCCATGATCACTTGAACAAACACACGCACATCTGTTCATAATACGACGATTGACGACAGTAACACACAGGGAACCGCGGCGCCCTCTCGAAGCGCCGGTTGTACCACCGCTGCACGTCCGCGTACAGCGTCTTCATCGCGTTCTCGTCCGTGTGCAACAACTGGTGATACGTCACACGGTACCCCGAGCTACCTCCCACACTCCCACAGTCCCTACTCCGGGTGCGGGTGGTCCGTCGCGAATGCGTGGTTCAGAATGAAGAAAAAGTAGCCCATCTGACGAAGGTTCTCGAAATACTCCACCTTGTTGTACCCGTAGTCCACGAACTCCTTCACGAACAGCGGAGTCTCGGGCGTGTAGCGTACCATCACGTACGGTTCCATGAAGTTCGTCATGAAGCAGCGAATGCGGGACACCAGCGATGAGGTGTCCGTTACGTACCATTCCGGCATCACGTACATCTACCTGTCAATACATGGAAAGTGCCCCACATGCGTCCGGACAAGGCGCTTGTTACTGAAACAGTTATTGGTGTATAAACAGGCGATCAATTCAGCCTTGGTCTCAGGCTGGTAGTGAATGGATCTGGACGTGAGAGAGGCGAGAAAGACAAACAAGGCGGCACAATCTTCCACGCTGTCACACCATTGCAAAATGGAAGTATGATTGAAAAAGAAAATGGGAAGAATGACGGCCGCACGATTGCTGTTTTGAAGAGAAGAAGAAAGAGAATGAAGAGAAGTGTATGTATTTCCTGAATGAGATAGAAAGAGCAAACCTACTCGAAAGACGAAGATCCATGTCCAAAACAAGAAAATGACTCGTTACAATGTTTCGGATAGCTAGATTCCGAAGAAGGTTCACTTGAAAGTGATTATAGTGAGGATGAAGAGGATCGACAATGTAAAGAAGAAGTGTGAGACGTTTAGGGAGATAATGAGTGTTTACGAAATCAATGACAGTCTGCTCACTCATAACAGGACACTGGAACACTATCACTAATTGGCTTAACGTGATAACCTCAAAAGTGACAATACCCTTCCCATCGAAACAACATCTGCTGAAGTGCAAACAAACGATTCCATGTAGCAGCAGCAATTCCTGTTACGTCAAAAGGAGCATCTGCGGGAGGATAGCGGGCTACTCTTTACGAATCACGAAAAGGATAACGGTTGGCATCTGTGTAAATTTCCCGCGATTCAACATTTCCGACCCATTTACGGATTCTAAAGTGATTTGGAAGCGAATCAGAGACTGTGAACGTGTGCAAACGCCCCCGAAAGCAGGCGTCGCAAACGGGAGAGTAATCAGAAAAACGTTTCACTCCCCGGAATTCCCTCTGATATTTGATGAGTGTTTTGGTCATTTGTTCGTTTAGTTCGCGTTCGGCCTGTTCAGAGGTAATGTTCACAAATCGGCGCTTTCCCTTCTGCTCATTCATCTTCTTGATTCGAATCTGTTCGATTCGATCTTGGCGGGAGATTGCGACTTCTCTGTTCATTTGATCGTACTTCTTGATCACGGGGGAAAAACACGGAATGTCCTGCATCCGCTCGTAGAGGCGACCAATCACTTGCGTCTCCAGAGAATGAATGCTGATGTAGCGATCACGGGTGAATGCGTAATCGAAGTGGTCGGAAGGATAGAGAATATCCGCATCTTTGAGAGCTTGCGATCGCATTTCATCAAATTGCTTGGTGTTGCGAATCCACTTCTCCATCTTCCAAAGACGAGCATCCACTTCCAAATTACGCTCACGAAATGAGGAATCTGTCCACTCGGATGGAATTGACCATCCCTTACGAGGAGACATTGATCCCGTTAGAATGTTGGCTACATCCAATTCACACACGGCACCGTCATCCCCAACGGAGTACGAAACCAATATAGGGGGCTCACTTAGAGCATACGTTGAATTTGAAAGGGTGACCATTTCGTCGGAAATGGCCCTGTATCGATCTGATGAATCATCTAAAATGATATTTACATCAATCCACTACATAGTTGCTTCGTTCCAAGCATGTAGATCCCCCGACTTCCAGACATCAACCACTGCGAAAAGAGTCTCCATACACGACGAAAAATGGAAACGGGGGTAGTCAAGGACGCTGCATACTCCATGTCCTTTTCCTGGAGCCATTTGACCCCACTCGGGACATATTCGTGAATCGGAGCATCACTGCGAAGCATTTCAGTTTCTATAGGTCACCTTGCATCCCAATCACCAACGAATAGGATGGTAATGGTGACCCAGAATATCACCATCGAGCTTGTCTATCCGTTGCTGCCAACCAAAACGCCTACCCTTTTTCAAGCGAAATGAAGCAACTGTACTTGGTATCTGATAGGATACGAGATCTTTCGCTTCTCTAGAGTGTTAACTAAGGAGGTTTTCCAACGGAGAGCTCAGGATCCCATTCATCACAAGTACACACACGAAGAAGCAACCAAAGTATACCCAGGACTGCCTCATCGCGATGGAGACATAAAGGGAATAAAAGAGAGGATTGAATGGCGTATCATTATTCAAAGTGCATCGTATTCATTTTCCCAACAAACATGTTCCACTAATTCCATTCCTTTGGCTTCTCATGAGGATACAGATACTGTGCCTCTCCCGCTGCGACGGAATCCGGACCGTGATCGCGGCAGTGATAGTCATAGATGACATCCTGCGGCTCCCGAATGCCCATCGCGTAGCGCACTTCGTTCATGATGTAGAGCGATCCGCAAATCAGCAGAACCTCGTCCTTTCCGCACAGATCGAGTCCACGACGGAGGTTGCCTTCAATCGTGTCCGCGATTCCGTCAGTCTCTGTGATCACGCCATCGCATCATCCCCACTCTCATTCCAAGTGCATCCCTTCGCCTCGCTCGCAGCACGCAGAGCATCGTGCAGCGCCTGACGCTTCATCGAGCGCGGATGGCTACTGTTGATCACCATCATGCGCTCGGGTGGCAGATGTTCAAGAATCACGTTCAGACAATCCGTCACATTCTTATCCGCACAGAAGCCGCAGATCATCTCGCCTCACAACCGAAATCCACACTTACCCGAACCCCGCGGGAACCGAAGGTTTTCTGCAGCGTGGAGAACATGGCGCGGAAACCCGGCTGGTTGTGACAGACGTCCAGCACCACGCGCACCGGCTCTCCCCGACTGTTCTTCAGCGTGAATTCCTCGAAACGGCAGATCGGTCGCGTGGTGGTCGCGGACTCGATGACCGCGGGGGAGACCACAAACTGGCCGTTGGAGTAGGTGTTCAAAGTTCGAAGCGCTTCGCGTGCGATTGCGGTGTTAATCGTGTCGTACGTTTCTTCTTGGTAGTTTGGAACCACAACTGGGATGTAGGGGGAATGATGACTGCCGGCGATGTTGTAGATCTGCTGGTGAGGACAGTTGGGTCCCACCACCACCGGCTTACCGTCCTTGATGATTCCTGCCTTCTCGCGGGCGATGTCCGTGATCGTGTTGCCTAGGATGCCCTGGTGGTCGAGACCGATCGACGTGATCACGCTCAGCTCGGGATCGATGATGTTGGTGGAATCCAGGCGGCCTCCAAGGCCCACCTCGATTACCGCCACGTCCACCTTCTGATCGCAGAAGTATTTGAACGCGATTCCCGTCACACTCTCAAAGAAGGTCAGCGACGTAGGGAGCGTCGGCTCGATCGCGTTGATCAGCTTCAGGTTCTCCACCACGTCCTCCTCGGAAATCATCTTTCCGTTAATCGTAATGCGCTCGCGGAAGCAGGAAATATGGGGAGAGACGTACATTCCCGTCTTGTATCCAGACATTTCCAACGCCTTCGCAATCTTGTGCACAACAGATCCCTTCCCGTTCGTTCCCGTCACATGAATCGTTTTGATCTTGTTTGCAGGATTACCAAGCTTCTCGTTGAACAGAACCATGTTCTCCAGACCCATTTTGACCTTCATATTCAAGTTCTTTGAATACAAGGTGCGCAACATATCTCACATTCACAGCATTCTCACAAAGCTACTCAGGTATGTGGCGTTCATGTCGAACAGACACAGAAATGACGACTTCACAAAAAGAGTGTGCCACGAATCCCGTATCAATTGTGGAATCGGTCAATCAATGAAACGCCCGCCGAAATGGACAGGTTTTCCGGTGATCAGTTGCCGCGTTGTTTGAACGATTTCTTGCATATCGCGCGAGAAAGGTCTGAGCGTACCGAACACGAAGAGCAAGAATGGACCATGGAACCGTGATCGAGCTTGTGTCATCGGACAGTACTGAATCGAGTGGGATCGTAGTTGGTATGTGATATACATCAGTGTGTAGGATGAGGAGACGGAGTCGGTGATTGCAGTGGAGGAAGAGTCGTATTTGTCGAAGTTCGTGAAACGCGCAGAACAAGAACACTCTTCGTTACTGTTTGAGGAGAGTTCGCTTCATCTACAACCCGTTCCAGAGGAGAATCATGGAAGCGATCATACGAAATTGTTAAACACGTCGCGTGCTGTGTTTGAGATGATTGGAATCGAAAAGGAGGAAGATGAGGAGAATACGCGCAACGTGTGTACCTATTTGGCGGAATGTGAGCGATCGAAAGGTAGTCTATCGAATTCTGTTCCGTCGCAACAAGTGTCGTTTGCATTACCGGAGCTGTCTTTGAGTGATGGTGATGTGTCTGTGATGTGTTCTCGTATTGACTCTGGCAATCGGGAGAAGAGTTCCTTGGAGATTCTGGATTGTGCGATGGGTTCTGGGAATGTGGTGGATGATGATGGTGTTGATGGTGGTGTTGATGGTGTTGATGGTGTTGATGGTGGTGCTGCTGCTGATGATGTCGCTGCTGCTGATGTTGCCTGCATTGATAGCAATGACGGTACTGATACCAATTCCGATACTCACAATCACGCTGACACCTCGATTCCTGACCACACTTCCTCCAATCACTCCATCTACAACATTTCCTCTTCCTCCACGGAGAACAGTCCTTGTAAGGATCGCTGTGACTCAAACATCACTTCCATACACGCATCGCACGATGATTCAACGGAAGACTCCAGCGAAGACTCGAACGAGGACTCGCCGTTGGAGAAGGCGATTTCGGGGTATCTGCGCAGCTACTCACAACAAGAGACACGGCAATGCAAACGACACACACTTTTACACACATCACCAAACTCGTCTCCGACATCCTTTCACGATATTGACACAAAACAGCTCTTTTCACCACCCGTTACAGGAATTGCGTGTGATCGATCCCCTCTGTCACATGAACTCACACCGCCACAGTCGCCACGTTTTGTATCATCACCGAGCGATTCCTCACCCATCCAATCGCAATCATCCCCATCCAGAAAACGACCCTACCCTTCTCGATCTACACGCAAACAACACCACAACACCCTTCTCCTCTGTTTGGAGTCTCAGTTAGCGGGTAGTTCCGCGGGAAAGGCAATTGTTTCGGCAGCACGCAGCGAATGCCTCATTGGACCCGATATCCAATGTCCTGTTCACGGAGTCGTGTTGGTGATGCGAAAGGTGGGCGAAGTAGGGATGGAGAGGGAGATGAATGGTAGGAATTCATCATCGTGCGGGATTGTGTGCTTTTGGTGATGGGGGGACACGCGATGATCTCACTGATCAAACAACGCGGACTCGATGGAGCATTGAATGAGATCGCCGACATCCGAGAGCGTCTGGTTTCGGAAGAACACCAGCGAATTCTCCTCATTCTGACGGAAATGCAGGGAGTGATCGCAGAACAGAAGAAGCGACGGAGGGTAGAGGATGAGAGAGGGTGACATGCAGGAATCGATCCAAGGATTCACGAGAGATTTTTTGACGCAGCTGTACATTCGGCTGCGTTTGTATGTCTGCTGGAGCGCTTTGATGTAGGGACTGCAACATCGACTGCTGTCCGTGCGAAAGCAATGCAGCGGTTGCCGATTGGACGATGAAGCTGCTGCATGCGATTCGCGATGGCGCTTATGAGTGGAAACAATGAGGTTTGATCAAGTAGACCACCTCTGAGTGAGCTGGGCGTGATTCCGCGCATCCGCGTTTTGAACGTAGGTGATACGCTTGGCGATGCCGAAGTGCTGTGGCTGCGGATGCTCCAGTGCATTCCGGGAATCAGTGCGGCAAAGGCAGCAGCTGTCGCGGAGTCGTTTCCTTCGTTGGGATCTTTGTTGAAAGCGTATGAAGGCTGCGCGGACGAAGCGGCACGAATTGCATTGCTGGAGGTGGGGAATGAGAGGAGGGATGAAATACAGGACAAATTCGGTGGATCATCCCGCCAGCGTCAATTGTCGCGGAAAGTGTACGAGTGGGTCACAAAAGAGAATGGTTCTCTGTTGCTGTGAATCTGTGTTTGTTGAGGAGATTGCCTAATAGTGTTGAAATGGCGCCGATTTGTGGCATCTGGAATGTGTCTATCATTTTTGGACGAAACAAGAGAAAAGTTCATGCAAGGTGCGCACGAGATGAGAGAGTGACGTATAGGCTACGCAACAGTCAAATCAGTTTTATCAGGAGACACGGTCATCCTAATGGGAAACGTATCTGTAGGGAACAATGGATCGGAGGTAACGAGCAGAAGGGAGTGGCTCCGGAAATGCAGCTATCGCTTGCATTCTGTCAGGCTCCGCGTGTTTCCCGTAGCTCCGAGGGCGTGGAAGAGTATTTCGGATGGGATTCGAGGGAGTATCTCCGGAAAATGGTGATTGGCCAAGTGGTGAAGTTCAAGGTGCTCTATAAAGTGGATGTGATTAACCGAACGTTCGGAGTAATCGAGATGAAGGATAAGGACGTGGTGCGGGAGATGGTTTCGAGTGGATATGTGAGTGTTCGTTCGGAGCGCGATGAGAAGAATAACAAGGAGCTTCTGGAGGATCTGCTGGCGCTACAGGAGGAGGCGCGTGAGAATCGCCGCGGGATCTGGAGTCCGACGAAGACATTGCGATCGGTGATCTGGACAGTGGAGGACCCCGAGTCCTTCTTCCAAGCACACAAGGGACTTCCGACGGCAGCGGTGGTGGAGCAGTTCCGCGACGGAAGCACGATGAAGTTGTATCTGTTGGAAACACACGAAATGATCACAATGCGTCTGGCAGGCGTCCAGTGTCCCCGCATCACATACTCCGCGGAGGGAAAAGGTAGATTCGCAGTGATTCATCGAACGTAGCGACGTATGAGCCGTTTGCGACGGAAGCGAGGGCGTTTTCGGAGCTGCGTCTTTTGAACCGCTCGGTGGTGATCACGCTGGACGGAATTGATAAGTTCAATGTAGGCGCATCGAACGCTCGCAATCTAGAACTTGTACGGTCGTGTGGAGCATCCCCGCGGGAATCTTGCAGTGGAGCTGATTTCTGCGAGTTTGGGTCGTATCGTAGACTGGTCGTCAAATTTCCTTCCGGCGAACGAAGTGGTGGTGCTTCGTGAGGCGGAAGGGAAGGCGAAGGAGCATCATCAGCGCATCTGGCGCGATTGGGTAGAAGTGTTGGTAGATAACGACACAGTCGGCTCCTACGGTGTATGAGGCGATTCACGGTCAGGTTTTGCAGGCAGTGAGCGGCGATCAGTTAATTCTGATCTTGTCGGGAAAGGACCCGAACGCGGCCTCCTCGCAGCGCCGTCTGGCGTTATCAAGCGTGCGTTCCCCGCGTTTGGGGAATGCGAAGCGGGGAGTGGCGGAGGAGCCGGGCGCATGGGCGGCGAAGATGCGACTGGCGAAACTGACGGTGGGAAAACAGGCGACCGTTTCAGTGGATTACGAGCGGGAGATTGGGGAGGAGACGGTGAGTTTCTGCACGGTGACGGTTGGCGGGAAGAACGTGGCGGAGCAGTTGGCGGGAGAAGGACTGGTGACGGTGGTGCGTCATCGCGACGACGAGGCACGTGCCGCCGCCTACGACGCACTTTTGGCGGCAGAATCCCGCGCGAAGGCGGGAAAGAAGGGACTTTTCTCGCCGGCGCTTTCCCTCCATCCCCGTGTGGACTTCAGCGAAACGCCCGCGAAGGCGAAGACGAATCTGCATTTCCTGCGTTCCGCGGGAAAATGCCGGGGTTTCATCGACTATGTGTTTTCGCCCACGCATTTCATTTTGTGGGTTCCCGCGGAAAACTGCGTGTTCTCGCTGAGTCTGCAGGGACTGCAGAATCTGCAGGATGAAACGGCCACGATGGCGACGCGAGTGAAACTCCTGCAGCGGGAAGTTTCACTGCAGGTGTGGGCGGTGGACCGTGGCGGGAGTTTCCTCGGCGACATGTGGCTGGATGGCGGGAAGGAGTCGGTTGCCGCCATGACGCTGCGGGAGGGCGTTACGCGGGTGAATGAAACGGCCATCGGTTTCTGCGCGGAGGCGAAGCAGCTTTTGGCGGCAGAGGCGGCGGCGCGGGAGGCGAAGCGCGGGCTGTGGGGGAAACTGGCGGCAGAAGAGGCGGCGAAGGTGGGTTTGGCGGGAGAATGTGAGGATAGCCGCGGGAGACGGCGGTGGTGGGGGAGATGACGGTGACGGTGACGCACGTGGCGACCGGCGACAGTTTCTTCGCGGTGGCGGCGGAAGACTTGCCGCTGTTGCGTCGCGTGGAGACGGCACTTCGGCAGCTGCCTGTGCGGAATGACGCGCCGCTGCTGGTGGCTGCGCGGGGCAGCGTGGTGGCGGTGCAGCGGGAGGGTCACTGGGAGCGCGCGTAGGCGAGTGGGCGGGAAATGAGGGCAGAAGGGTGGTGGCGACGCAGGGAGGTCGCTGTGAGCTGGTCTGCATGGACTCGGGGCGGAGCGTGACGGCGAGTCTGGGACAGCTGCGCGAGCTGGAGGAGTCAGTGCGGAAGGTGCCGGCGTTGGCGCGGGCGTGCAAGCTGGCGGGCGTGGAGGCGCCGCCGAGCGGGGAGTGGAAGGAGGCCAGTCGCGAGTGTTTGGACGACCTGGCGGACTGCGAGGAGTATCAGGCGCGCGTGATTCTTCGGGACACGCAGAACCGACTTGTGCTGTTCCTCTACCGCGAGGGAGATAAGGAGGTCAGCATCAACGAGATGATGCTCGCGGAGGGATGGTGTCGCATGGAGCGCGATGCCAACACGCGTCTCGCCGCCTATCCTGCCATCCTGAAGAGCATGCGGCAGTTCCAACAGGAGGCAAAGGAGGACCGCGTGGGCATCTACGTGTACGGAGACATTGGGTTTGAAACGGATGAGTCAAGTGTTTGTTTCCAAAACAGCGCTACGTTCTCGTTTGACTTGGAGGAGCTGCCCTAGTCAGCTGAGAGCGTCTGAAACTACAGATGGAAGAAAAGACCCATTCAAGCACCGTGGATGAACCGAAGAAGGGAAAGCAGGCAGCGTCTCCGAAGGATGATGAATATGAAGTCGTGTACGAGGTCGTGTACGAGACGGACTCGGAGGGGTCTAGTGACCAAAACAGCAGTGATGAAGAGGTTGAGTACGAATATGTGACTGAAATCGTGGACGAGAAGGGGAATGTGATTCGAGAAGAGCCGACGCCTCCCAAGGAGATTCATCCGCACGAAGACCCTGTCAAGATTGTCGTGAAGCCTTCGTCCAGCGACGATCCGCCTCCGAAGCCGATTCTCCTGCGCGCCCCGTCTACGCTTCGGAAGAGTGTTAGCTTTTCGTCGGTGCATTCTGTTCTGACAGAGACGAATGATGTGATCTTTGTGGACGAAGAGGACGATATTTTCAAATAGTCTGTTTGTTGGAGCACCCAGTGCATTTCCCCAGAACCCCAGCTGGATTCCATTTCCATCTTATGAAGAAAGATACTGCGGCCTCTAGCCGAGGTGGAGAGAGTTGGAGTCCGCAGGATCAACAGTGTCTCCTCGAGTATATTCGGAACCATGTCCGTTCCGATTGGAAGAGTGCTTCCCGATTTTTGTATGCTAAAACAGGAAAGGAGTTTTCTGCAGACATATGTAAGCAGAAGTACGAATACTACCTACTGAATGAAAGCAATAACGAGGGATGGAGCTCAGAAGAGGAGGACCGACTGTTCAATCTCCAGAAAGTGCTAGGAAACAAGTGGACGACGATTGCGGCGAAACTAGGTGGGAAGTAGGATTGCGAAGCCTGTTCAATCCAAGATCGATCGTCTCTGTGAAGAATCACTGGTATGCAGCGGTTCGGCGCCGAGAGCGCCTTGTGTATTCGCTTGTAGCGTCTCAGCTCTCCCAGTCGTCTTTTTATTCCCATCTTGTTTTTGTGTCGTTCCCTTCTCATCGCGTAGGTCAACTTGTATTTGAAGGATTCCTATCTACGGTAGTTGTGGTCAATGGCAGTCATGGAGTAGATACGTAAACAAGCTGCCAATGAATGCGCGTGATCGCAAGTCATTGGAAGGTTGTATTCAGTCCATCCGACATACACTTCATTCTCCCGTGAAACGTTCGTATTCGGAAGCGAGTGTGACAGACCCTGCTGCGTATGAGCAAGTGGTTTCGATCGAGTCACTGGCCGATTTCGAGCTGTTAGTCACGACAATTCTGACACTCTATCAGACGGCGATTAATCAAGTATCTCAGTATTCTACGTCGATTGTTTACGGTGATATTGGAAAGAGTGGGGATGGTAGAGGGAGGTGAGCGGTAGAGGTGGCGAAACAATATCCATCGCTCTCTCCTTTTTGCGCTAAGGAGAAGATTGTTGTTGTTTTTTCAGGAGTCTCACTCCCCTACTGGAATGGTTCGTCTGATTCCCCAAACGAGAGTCTCAGTCCGTTGCAACCGGAGACAATCTCTGAGACAGCTCGTCCTTCGCAATGGGAATCCATGTTGTTGAATGTTCCTCTTGTACTATCAGATCAGGTATTGCCGCCGTCCGAAAATGGGTAATTGCCTTGTGTCGTGACGTTGTTTGTTGTTCACATTCTATTCTCCTGCTTTCCAATGAGACCCCTGACCGAAGAGGAAACAAAGGCTTTCTTCGAAAAGCTGACCAAATAGTAAAGGAGGCGAGGATTGGTCAATCGTAGTCTGGGACCCAATGTGGAGCAACTCATCAACCAAACGGACGACCCCCATTGCTTCCGTCTGCACAAGGATCGTGTTTACTACATAAGGTGTGGTTTTGGTGTGAAGGGTGATTTTCAGTGAGAAGATGCTGAAGGTTGCTGGCAACTTCAGCCGAGATAATATCGTGAGCATGGGAACCAAGTTTGGCCGCTTCAACAAGAATCACAAGTTCAGACTCCATATTACGGCGTTGGATTATTTGGCAAAGTACGCCCAAGTAGGGTTCTGTGGAATGGAGTTAGTTGTAGTACAAGGTGTGGGTGAAGCCGAGTGCCGAGATGACCTTCCTCTACGGAAACCATATCACGAAGGGAGGTATGGAAGATGGGAGTGGTTCATGTGATAGGACTGGCGCGTATTTCGGAGGGCGTTCCCATGTACGGTGGTGTGATCGTGTACAATATGAACAATGTGGCCCTTGGTTTTGGCGTGACAGCCAAGTCGACGGAGGAGATCCGAGCGTTGGATGCGGCGGTGGGGTTGGATGGGTGTTGTCACGCGTAGAGTCTTGTGGTGTTGCATCAGTCGGATGTGGGAGAGTATCTGCGTGATGAGACGATTCTCGCTTGATTGGAATGTGTTTTTAGAGTTTGTTGGTTGTTTGTTGTTTGTATGCGTTGTTTTTGCCATTCTTGTATATCCTATTTTTGCCATTCTCATACCCCCCATTTCTGCCATGACACAAATTCCCCCTTCTCGCAGTGTTTTGAACTGAGAAATACAGCTTAAATGAACGAAGAAGTGCTACAGATTCTCAAGGAACCCGAGGATCCCTACGATTCTGATATTGATTTGAGTCAGTATGATATCAACGACTTGTTGGAGGAGGAAGAAGTCGAGATTGAGTAATCGCACGATTGATAGAATGACAAACAGATATCTCTATCCCGATCAGTATACAAGCGAGATGCGAGCGCGACGTCGCAGACGCACTTCAACATGGAAGATAGCGGAGCAGAAGGAGGCGGAAGAAGATTCCATGCAGTCCTACAAGAAGGGAATGGCATCGCGATCCAAAACGGTGGAGCTGAGCGGCAACGACTACAAGAACGTGGAGTACTTGAAGCAGATATTGACACGCGAAGAGCATCCGGAGCCGAAGTATTCACTTGCAGATTACACGTTTGACGAATCTAAGTTCGCTCCGCTGAAAGTGGGTACTCTTCCATACGAGCCATACAATCCGCCCGCGATCCATCTAGACGCGTCGTATGTGGATCGCTTTTCCGCGTACTTTGACCTGTTTTCCGGGAAGGGCATGGAGCCCGTGACTCCGGAGTGGACATTGCATTCGGCACTGGCGTATGTAAAATCGCAGAAGCCGACAGAGGATGCATCGTCATCGGGAGGTCTCTCGGCGGAGATGATTCGCGCGTGTCCAGCGACCTGCGAGGAAGACGGCTTCGACATGACACTATCAGTTCACAAGGAGAGTCATCCCTTCCTGGAGAACAACCTGAAGAGCTACAAGACGACCGGGCAAGGTCTTCCGAACGCGCTGGGCGTTTCATCGTCCTACCTTTGCATCGGGATGAACACATCCCCTATCCTCTGCTATCCGCGCGCAGGCGGTGCCCCCTTCACCTTCGGTCACCACGAGAACGCGTCCACCGCGGGGAGCGTGCTCTCGCTGTCGGTGGACCTCTCGGAGCAGTTTCTTGCCGCGGGATTCAGCACGGGAGCTCTCGAGCTCTTCTCGCTGGAGCGACGCCAGGCGGTGAAGTCGCTTCCCGCCCACTCCACCGCGGTTCTCTTCGCCCGCTTCCTCAGCTCCGGCAGTCTCCTCTCGCTCGATTACGCAGGTTCCCTCCAACTCACCACGCTTTCCCGCAAACTCTTCGCCGTCACCGCCAACGCCACTCTCGTCGCCCAACTCGACCGACCGCAGGATTGCGCCATCCTCTCCTTCGCGTGGCGCAATGGCGCAATCGGGCGCAACGTCGATCTCCTCGCCGTCACCACGCCCGAATTCACCCAGATTTTCGATCTCCAGGGGTCGCGTCTCGCACTTGTCGCCACGCTCCCGCGGGAAAAGACGGAGTGTTCGCGGGAAAACCCGCGGTTCGACGCGAAGACGGGGATGGTGCAGCGGTTCACCTGCAGCGACTGGTTCCGCGGGGATGACCATGCGCTGTATATCCGCGGGGATGACACGTTGTTGGAGTCGTGGACCATCGAGGTGGGCGTTTCGCGGGAGTTTCATCTAGATGACGGTGGATGCGACGGGACAGTTGAGCTATCAGGTGACGCAGGGAGCGGCGATTCGGTTTTCTGCGCCAATTGCGGCAGTTGCGGCAGTGTCGCAACGGTATGGGGTGGTGATGGCGGCGCGCGAGGGATTCGCGGTGGTGGACTTGGAGGGAGGCATTGCGCGGGCGTTTCAGCCGGAGGGGAAATTGCGTCCGATTTACGCCAACGTCAATGAACGGTTATGTGCAATGATGCGGGGTGAAACGCCCAAAGAGGAGGGAGTTTCGTGGAACACACGTGTGTTTGCAAACAGTGTGCGGAAAGAGGGGGAAAATCTGTTCGTGCTGTGTTTCGACCGAATTCTGTCGCTTTCTCCTTGCGACTTAGAGAGTCGCTTCACCTCAAACGTGGAAACGGGGAACCTTCTCGAAGCACTGCAGTGGGGACTGCGCCACGCCAGCGAGCTGCGTCAGCGGAGCCGAAACGCCGGTCCCGAGTCCGACGAAAAACTGGGCTATTTCTCCTTCCTGAACCGAATCTCCGGGGTGTTGGTGCGTTTCGCGGAGCAGAGTGATTTTCCCGCCAAGCTCACCTGGGGTGTGTGTTGCGACGTGATGACACGGCTTGACCGCGGGGATGTGCTGTTACTGCCGTTACGTTCCATCGCCCAGCAGGCCAATCAGATGGCTTCCCTCCTCGCTTCCCTCCAACAATATATCTTCGCGGGACGTGTTCCCTCCCTCCCCGCGGATATCCTCCCCGACCTCGTCCATGCCGCGGGAAACCGCTTCCGACTCGAGCGGGCGTTTCTCTCCATGCAGTTCGATGAAACTCCCGCGGTGATGGAGTTTTTCGCGGGAGAAGGACTCTTGCTGGCACACGCCGCGTTGGCGGGGCGTTTCACCGGGAGTTACGTCCGCATGCTGCCGCCGGTGATGGACCGGATAATCGCGGGAAATGTGTCGGAGTACTTCGCGGAGTATCCCGCGGTTCTGAGCGAGACGGAGATTCGGTCCCGCGGGATGGCGGCGGGAACCGCGGGACTGCATGGGTTGTTGCTATTCTTGTTGTATGTGAGTGTGACGGGGGTTTCGCTGACGGGGGTTTCGCTGAACAGTTTAGCGCGATGTGCGAACCAGAGCGAGAGTTTCGGGTACTTGGCGGGAAAGTTGGGGGGGTTGGCGGGTGACGGGAGTTTCGTGGTGTGGTTGTGTTTCTTCGCGTTGTCGCTGCGAGTGATGGGAGGGGGGGAGGACGAGGAGTACGAGCGTGTGGTGGTGGAGAACGAGGGGTTCCGCGCGCTGAGTGCGCAGCGGGACCTGCAGATCGTGCGGTGTCTGGCGCGGATGCTGGGAGAGGGTGATGAGGTTGATGGTGATGAGGGTGGTGAGAAGGGTGAGAAGGCTATTGATGGTGATAAGGATGCTAAGACTATTGATAAGACTATTGATAAGACTATTGATAAGACTATTGATGGTGATAAGGACGCTAAGGCTATTGATAAGACTATTGATAAGGTCAATAAGGATACCAAGGATGCTGATAAGCCTACAAAGAATGACCACACTCCCGCCATCTCCCTCTCTCCCACCGACCGCACCGCCGCACTGGCTCTCTGCTGGCTCTACCTCCAGTCCTGCCCCTCCACCCCGCTGCCCCCCCCTCTCCTCTCCCTCGCTTACGCCTTCCTCCTACAACACACCTCCGCTCTCCCGCGGGAATCCCTCTCCCCCATCCTCCTTCGCTTCCCGCCCTCTCCACATGACTGTCCCGCGGTTATCGAGGGACTCGTCGCTCACGGATGTCTCGCTGAAACCCTCCCTCTCCTCGAAACCTCCCCCGCGGAACTCGCCTCTCTCTTCCTTCGACTTGCACGTGCCGATGAAACTCCCACCATCTGGTCCCTGTGGGAGACCTCGCTCGCTCGCGTTGAAACTCCCGCCATCTTGACACGTAGCTCATCCAACACACTCTCGACCGAAACGCCGACTTGGCGGGAATTCGCGCCGATTTCTTCCCGCTTCGAGAACCCCTCCTTCTCTGGAACGACGAAAAAACCCCCTATTATCTCCTCGTCCTGGCCGCGGGAAATCACCAGATCGCTATGGACCAGCTTTCCCCGCGGGGACGCTTCCTCTATCTCCGTCGCTTCCTCCTCCCGCGGGAAACTCCCGCGTTGTCGCTGAATGAAGAACTGGTGGCGGGAGCGATTTCCGCGGGAAAGAAGGGCGTTTCATCTGCGTTGCGTCGGGAGTTTTGGTCGCTGCTGCGGGAGTTCGATTCCCCGCGGACACTGGCGTTCGTGGAGGGAACGACACTGTGATGGCGGGAAAAGACGGTGATGCGTAGTTCCCGCGGGGAGTGTATGTCGTTGCGCGGGGAGGTGTCGGAGGAGGACACGTGTGTCGTAGCGCTGCTGGAGGCGAAGAGTGGGGCCGGGGAGACGGCGTTGTGGCGGCTGGAGGAGGCGTTTGCGGAGATGGCGGGAAAAGTGGCGGCGGCGACGCGGACGGCGTTTGGGCTTCGGGAGTGTGAGGTGGGGATGGCGGGAGTGTGGGATGTAGCGGGTGTTTTCGGAGCTGCGGAAGCTGGAGGAGTTCCAGCGTGTGTTTGGCGTGGCGTTCGAGGCGGTGGCCGCGGGAGTGGGAGAGAGTGAGGGAGATGATGGGATAGGGTGATCGTCATAAGGGTCCGAGGGGTGATGGTAAGGACCATGAGGGTGATGAGGATGGTCAGGAGGATGGTAGTCATATAGATGGTTATTATCATATAGATCATGAGGATGGTAAGGGTCCTATGGATAATCACTATATAGATGGTCATGAGGACTATAAGGATACTCCTAAGAATGGTAGTCATCCCATAGAGGATCATCATATAGATCATCCTAACGATACCCGCCACACTCTCGACGCAGCCTGGCGCGCAGAACTACACGAGAGCATGTCCGTGATCGCCTCGCTGCGTCAGGCGGCCGCGCTCAAGACCGAACTCGGCGGCAGTCGCAAGCTGCTGGCGGCGTTTCGTCTCGCGGAGACCAGCGAAAGTGCCGCGCTCCAGCGCCTTCTCGAACGTCTCCAAACCGCGGTTCCCCTCACCTCCCTCCTCACCGCCGTCCTCGAGCGAAACGCCTCCTCCACCGTCCGCGATGTCGGGGGAATCGTGGAACGCGTCTTCGGCGCCCTCCGCGGGGATGAGAAGAAACTCGCCGCCTTCACACGCATCTTCCGCAGAGATCTCGCGCGCACTGAACAGGTGAAACGCTCCCGGATGAAACGCCCCGTCAAAGGACTCTTCGCGGATTGTTGTGTTTGTGGCGGGAAAATGGACGGTGAAACGGCCGTCGTGTTCTCCTGCGGTCACGTGGCGCATCAGCGCTGTAACCGCGGGAAATGCGCGCTCTGTGCGCAGACCGATTCCCTCCACACTGTGGGCGTTTCACTCTCCCTCCATCGCAGACACTCCGACTGGAGCGACTCCCGCTCGACCGGCCTGGCGAAACGGTCGTATCGCAGGAGGAGGAATCCCCGCGGGAACGCTGGAGACGGTGGAGCGAAGCAGCTGCAGCGAGCGAGGAAAGTCAGCTGCCCGCGCAGGCGCGAAAACTGGCGCCGACGCAGTTCGCGCGGCTGTTGCAGGCGACGATGCGTGTGGCGACGCCGCTGCGACTGGAGCAGACGGCGAGTGTAAAGATGCCTGCAATCGGCGAATTGCCCATCCGACCGGAGATGAAGGGGCAATGTTTGCTGGTGCCCAGCAATCCGTGGGGTGTTTGTTGCAAACAGGTCATGCAAACAAGTTAACAATTACACTTCTGCGTGGTGGCCGGCTTCACGTCGTTCAGGTCGATCACCTCCGGAACGTACTCTTCCTCCTCCGTCTTCTGGGCAATTGCTTGTTTCAGGGCGTCCATGAACGCGTCCTCGATCCCGATGTTCTCCTTCGCACTCGTCTCGTAGTAATGCATGCCCTATATGTCATCCTCCCCACCCGAGCCCACCGTCACGCGGCGCGAGGTCGACCACTGCTCTACCTCCTCCTTCGTCACCTTACGCTCCGACTCCGGCAGATCCACCTTGTTGCCCACCACCACGAAGGGGAAGTTCAGCGGGTCCGACGGCGACGCCGCCACCAGGAAGTCGTCCTGCCACTTCTCCAGATCCTTGAAGGACTACCACTCACTCCACAGGCACTCTCCTACGCGAGCATTCGTGAGGTCGAACGCCAGAAGGCATGCGTCCGTGCCTCGGTAGAAGGAAGAACCCAGACTCTGGAAACGTTCTTGTCCGGCGGTATCCCAAATCTGAATCACTCAGGGGATCCCCCTCTATTCCTACCTGAAGCGTGTAGGGAACATCATCAATGACCACATCGTGGGAGAAAAAGTCCGCTCCAATCGTAGACTTGTACTTGTCGGAGAACTTTTTAAACACATACTGCTGAATAATGCAGGATTTTCCCACACTACCCTAAAGCGCTGTCGCCACTCTCCTACCTGCTATCTCCGAGAACAATCACCTTCAGAGCTGCCTTTCTCTTGATTGTCGACATTTAAATCGTGTACACAAAGAGTATGATTCTCTCTTGAATGTCTGAATAACCGCGATTCTCGCGTTTCACAAGGCACACTCCAAATCCTTTGTTCAGAGAGCAACAAACACGCTATAAACGACAGTTTACTCATGCTACGAAGAGCCATCCTCCATTCGCTTCGATGGCTTCTTCTTCTTGAACACCTTCTTTTTCTTGTCAAACTTTGCCTGCGTGGTGATGTCGTCGCGCTTCACCGCGTGCTTCGCCACCCGTCTCCTCTCCTTCTTGTCAATCTTCTTCAGCTGCAGCATCCACTCCGGAACATCGCAGCCGCTGATCTTCATGATGTTGGCGATGGAGCGAAGCATCGGCTTGTCTTCCTCCGTAAACAGCGTGATAGCGGTTCCTTTGCGTCCCGCGCGTCCTGTTCGTCCCACACGATGCACATAGTCGACGCCACTCTACGATGATGGGCATGCATCAGCCCCACCTGCGGGAAATCGTAGTTGAGGACCGTATTGAGTCCGAGGAAGTCAAGTCCGCGTCCGAGAAGGTCGGTGGCGATGAGGACCCAGGTGTCACCGGTGCGGAAGCGTGTGACGGCCTCCTGCCGCGCCTTGAGCGACATATCGCTGTGGATGACGTCGACGTTCACGTCTACTGGTGACTTCCTCTCTCGCCCCACTCTCATAGGCCACCTCCGCAAACAGCTGGCGCGCGCGCTCCTTGCTCTGCACGAACACCAGCATCGGCGGCTCGAAGCCCTCGCGCAGCATCGCGCGAAACGCCAGCAGCTTTCCCTCCTCCGTCCCGCAGTACTTCAGCGTCTGCGTCACGTGGTCGCTGCTGGCGTTTCGCCGACCCACCACCACGCGCACCGGGTCCCGCAGCACCGTCCGCGCCAGCGACTCCACCCCCTGGATACTATGCATTCCCGCGGAACTACCGGCGGCAGCGTCGCCGAGAAGAGCTGGCGGTGCAGCGTCGCGCACGAACACGCGCCCAAAATCGCGTCGATTTGCGGCAGAAAACCCTCCTCGAATAGCTTGTCGCCCTCGTCCAGAATCAGCGTCTCCACGCTGCGGGAATAAGGGAAATATAGAATTACCGCGGGAAATCGATCTGCTTCGCGGAGATGGCGCTGACGAGCCGCAGTGGCGTGCTGACCACGCAGTCCACTGCGCTCTGTTGCAACGTTCCCGCCAGTGTCGCCTGCGGGAGAGGGAGGGAAAAACGCCCACTTTCGATAGCACCAGTGATTTCAGCCCGCTGCCCGCCGCAAGACGCGTAAAGTGGTTGTGCACCTGCGTGGCCAGCTCCAGCGTCGGCGTCAACACCAATGCGCGGACATGCTGCCTCAAAATCGGAATGCACACCTACTGTCTTCTCCGGGTGATCCAGCTTCTGCAGGAGGGGAAGCAGGTACGCTGCCGTTTTTCCGGAACCTGTGGGAGCGATGCCCAGAATGTCGCGGTTCTGGATGAGAACGGGAATGCTCTGCATCTGAATGGGAGTCGGTTCCTTGTATTCTGCGTGCAACGGAGTATGAACGCCTACCGCTCTTCTCGATGTTGCGAAGAATGCAGTGTTTGAGTGCAGCTTGGTCCTTTCGGAACGGCATCTCGTCGAACGTCGTGATTGGAGGAGGAATATCGCCGCCATCCACGGAGATGTGCATACGATGACGGAATTCGTTGAGCTCGTCCTCACTACAACATGACATCTACAGCACGCGTTCACCTTACAAACGCCGTCTTGGGTTCTTCGGGAACGTCCACTTTCACCTCCTTCTCCGTTCCTTCTTCCTCTCCCTTGTCCACGGATCGCTTCCGGTCTACTCCATCGAGTCCATTTCCATCACTCACCCTTTCGTTCCCGTTTCCGACTGGCCGCATCGCGCTTCTCGCTTCTACAAGGTTGATTTCCCATTTCACCGCCTACTCATCTGTATCGTAGTGGAAGACATCGATAGACGAGGCAACACCTGCACTCTCCTTTCCCGGGAGACTCCTCACGGCGGATTGCTCTACAACGTCAGCCGGGTCCATCAGTCCCCACTCTCCTTCTTGAATCGGTCCTTGTCGGAATTCTTCAGGCCCTTCAACTTGATTCCTGCCGAGAGCAACGAAAAGGCAGCTTGACTCATGAAATGAAATCTGGAACAAACAGGACAGAATACATTCTCCTTAATTTCCTGCAGCGTGCGCTCCTCGAACTCCTGCATGATGATAGGGAACTGGAGGAGGTTGTCGGGATGCTTGGTTTCGTAGAAGGCGTCAAAGCGCGTGAATGTCCTGCCTAGCCTTCATTCATTCTACTCTGTCTAACAGAAGAGTTCCTGGTAGAAGTGGAGCGCCCTTTCCTCCCGACTCATCATCGTGTCCTCGACGTCGACCGAGTAGAACTCCCTGTCGACGACCCTCTTCTGGAGCCACTTGTTCAGGAGTCTGAATAATATGCTGTAAGCAGACCTACGCGGAGAGCTGGATGCCGGTGATAGCCATGGGGTATCCGCCGTGCACGATGTCGCTGTGGCTACGTCGCAGAGGCACCGCAGACCCACCGCAGACAGTCGATCGCCGCCGCGGGGTACTGCCGGCTGTAGTACACCAGGTTGCTTAGACTCAGTACGCCCAGTCCGCGGAAGTCCGTCGCGGGGTCGCGGCCCTGGAAGCCGATGGAGCTCCACTGCTCGGTCTCGCGGGCGCGGAGAATCTACGTGAGAAGAGAAAAGGAGAGAGACCTCATCCGGACGCAGGTTCGACCACAGCTCCAGAAGCAGCGACTCGTGGTCCTCGTTCTCGCGGTCGTACCTGGGTGTGAGCGGGAGATCGAGAGGACTTTTCGGCGATCAGATCATCCACCACTTTCTGGGCGATGTTCGTGCCGACAAGCTGGTGGAAGCAGCTCGACACCTTGGAGCGGAACCTAAATTGCATGGACGATGTGCCTCCTACTCTTCGTTGTAGTAGGAGGAAGAAGGGTCAACGCGCGCCTCCTTCATGAAGAGCTGAGACATGGTCTCCACGTTAAATGGTTTGTGTTTCAGAAGCAGCTGACGACACTACGGAATGCACATGGAAAAGAACGAACAGCGAGGAATTCGTTTCGATTTAAAATTGCATCACGGACCATGTCGGTCATTTTTGGAGAGAAGTCGTCTCGACAAATGGCGCGAATCGTCTTCGTTTTTTCTAGATTTCAGGATTTCCCCGTTCCCACTTGTGAACAGATAGAGGAAGGGCTCCACAAGGAGATCGGAGAGCCATCCGAGGAATGCACGAACATACAGCACAACCCAGTTGAAGGACGTGATGATGTTGTCACTGCGCGAGTACCCCTCCGGGATCATTCTTTAGGAATTCAATATGGATGTGCTGCCCGAAAGCGGAAAGAACCGCGTTTCCGCCTGGATTCCCGATTCTCTTATTCAAGTACCCGTGATCGTCGAAATGAATGAAGACAATTGCTGTCTGTAGGGGTCGGTGAGGCCGTTCGATCGGTTAGAGTCAACTTTCACATCACTGCCAAGCTGGGTTTCGGGGAATCGATTCGGATATGTGGCAACACAAAGGAGTTGGGGATGAACAATCAGAAGGATTGCTTGGAACTCGTCACGACGCCCGATAAGTCTCCGTTATGTGCGAACTGAACGCGTAGATATCCTCTGTGGTACAATATGGAGCCGATTCGCTGCGAGAGCGGATTTGATCTCAAGTTCCACGTATGTGTGTATTGTGGAAAGGAGCTGGTGGTAGGATGAAACGGTGGGTTTCTCACACGCTAGAGAAAGGATTCCGACACAGACTATCATGTTATTGTTGATGGTGAGAGAGCTATGGAGAGGTGACTCGCAGATAACATGGACATCATTCACGCGCTGGATGAAAGCAACATCCAGCCCATCTTTGCCACGCCTCTCTCCGCATCCTCTCTCAACGCGAGCTACCGCAAGTCGGTGAGCACGAAATCGGTACGACCGTGTCGTGCTGGCGACGTAGATATCAGCGCTGGACGCGCCTCCGAAGCCGGAGTCGGACTACTCGCTGCTGCTGGTGTCGCAGGTAGACATGTCAAAGACCTGTCACACAGTTCCTGCCGATCAACCTGTCGCGCGACGAGGCGGGTCACTGGCGTGCGGAGTTCGACGAGCTGCGGCTGCTGGCGGGGATCACGTGGCGTAGCTACATCCACGGGTTCAACAGCAACGCGCGGTACGTGGGATGCATCCCGCTGGGCATCGAGGTGCCGGTGGCGGAGCGGCCGCAGGTGGAGGAGCTGCTGAAGGAGCTGAACTGCTTTCCGGTGTTTCTGGAGGAGGAGGTGCTGCGCAGCCACTATTACGGGTTCTGCAAGAAGGTGCTGTGGCCGGTGCTGCACAGCAGCGTGAACATGTAGTGGCGGTGCGGGCCTGCGAGGTAGCTTCTCCAGCGACAACATCTTCGCGAACCGGCCGCTGATGGACGCATACTTCTACAGCTACTCGCTGGTGAACGACACGATTGCGCGCGCGGTGGAGCAGCTGTGGGTGATTTTGTTTTCTGCCACGTAGACACAAGGAGGACGAGATCATCTGGATCCAGGGCTACCAGCTGATGCTGACGCCCTCCTACCTCTCGCGCAAGCTGAAGACGCCCACGCACGTCGGCATCTTCTTCCACACGCCCTTCCCCTCCTCCGACGTGTTCCGCATCCTCCCCTGTTCATGCGTTGTCGATGGGTTACGCACAGGGCGCGACTCCTTCCTGCACTCACTGCTGTCGGTGAACCACCTCGGCTTCCACCTCTACGAGTACCTGCGGCACTTCGCCAACGCCGTGCGCCGCCTGCTCGGCGTGCAGCTGCAGACCGGCGAGCGCGGCCAAATGTTCTTCGACTACAACGGCCGCCGCGTGCTCGCCAGCAGCTCCTTCATGAGCATCGAGCCCAACGTCATGAAGGACTGTCTCGCCACCGACGAGTTCCGCCGCGAGCGCGCGCGGCTCCTGGCCATCACCGCCGGCCGCCGCGCCGTGGTCTCCGTCTGCTACCTGGAGCGGCTGAAGGGACTCCCGCTGCAGCTGCAGGCCATCAACTCGCTGCTGGAGAGCGCGCCCGCACTGGCCTCCTCTGTGGTCTTCCTGCTGGTGGCGCTGAAGTGTCTATCTGACGCCTAGTTCGGGCTGGCGGCCGAGGGCTGCGCGGACTACGAGCTGTCGCGGCGCGAGGTGCCGGCGATGGTGAGTCGCATCAACGCGCAGCACGCGGGCGCGCGGCCGGTGATCTACTACCAGGCGGCGCCGTTCCTGACGGCCTCGCAGCGGGCGGCCATCTGGTCGGTGGGCGAAGTGCTGGCGTGCACGCCGATCCGCGAGGGCATGAACGCCTTCCCGCTGGAGTATATCAGCGTGCACCACTTCCTGCCGCCGGAGACGCTGCCGCGCGGCGTCGTGATCATCTCCGAGTTCACGGCGCCTGCACGCGTGTTGAGCGGCGCGCTGTACGTGAACCCCTGGTCGGTGCTGGAGGTGCGCGCGGCCTATCGCAAGGCGCTGACGATGGCGCGGGAGGAGCGCGCGGGCCGGTTTGCGAAGCTGGAGACGTTCGTATTGTCGAACCCGACGAGTACGTGGATCACGCGCATGCTGGCGGCGATCAGCTCGGTACGTGTGGACAAGGAGACGAGAGAGGTCTCGCTGGGCTTCGGCTATTATCATCGTGTGATCGAGATGTCCGCCTCCTTCGCGCTCCTCTCCTCCAACGTCCTCGGCACCGCCTGGCTACGCGCGCGGCATCGCGCCGTCTTTCTCGACTACGGTGGCACGTTGGTGGATCAGGACAACTACCGCGGGATCGACCGGCTGCGCGCCATCGCGGGCCAGGGCTCCTTCCGCTCGCCGCCGCCGGGCGTGCAGGAGGCGCTGACGGCGATGAGCAGCTGCGAGGGCACGTGGGTGTTCATCGTGAGCGGACGGTCGCGCGAGGAGGTGGAGCAGAGCATGCAGGCGGTACCGTACCTCGGTCTGGCGGCGGAGGAGGGCTTCTTCTACCGTATGCCGAGCAAGTGGGGGAGGGGAGACGCTGAGACGCAGGATGACGTGGAACCGACTCACCGACTCGCACGACGAGAAGTGGCGCGAGATCTCGCTGGGCATCATGCAGCGCTTCTGCACGAACACGAACGGGACGTTCATCGAGACGAAGGAGAGCGCGGTGCTGTGGCAGTTCAAGGACGCGGACCCAGTAGCTCCTCGCCCGTTTGATGATCTAGGACTTCGGACAGATGCAGGCGCTGGAGCTGGAGGACCAGCTGCAGGCCGCGCTGGAGACCTTCGACGTGGAGGTGCTGAAGGGCCGCGACTACGTGCAGGTGCGTCCGCGCGACGTCAACAAGGGCGTCTTCGTCACCGAGGTGCTGCGGCTGCTGCGCCGCGCCGGCAACGACGTGGACCTCGTCATCGCCATGGGCGACGACACCACCGACGAGTCCATGTTCGAGGCCGCACAGGCGTTTGCGAAGGAGAAGCCGGCGCAGCGCGAGTGCGTAGGCGACGGGGAGGAGTGATAGTCAGATCACCTGCACCATCGGCAGCAAGCCCTCGCGCGCGCAGTACTACGTGATGGACGTGTCCAACGTGCATGAGATTCTGGATTCGCTGAAGAACACGGTGGGGGTGGCGCGCTGAACTCACCCACAGATTTACCGAAGTGAAGCGCAGCGGGACAACGCGACGCGGATTGCAGAGTCGCTGTGGGGGAAGGAGGTCATGGCTCACGCGTAGGGACGACTACGATAACAATGGAGCTGTCTACATCTAATCTGTGTAACTAGTCATGCCCTTGTTTGTTCTCACATTGGGATTTCATGGCACCATCTCTTTGGTATCTCTTCCTCCTCGGGCTCGCTGGACTCCTTTTCTCGCTGCTTCTCTCCTTCTCCACCGTCCATTCGTACGAAGTGGATGGGATTCACGATCCTAGGCTCTCCCACCTGTTCCAGACGTCCCAAAGCAAGGTTGCCGAATAAGAAACGCCTCACCTCTAGACGCAATGGTTCTATCCCTCGCTTCCCCAAACTTCTGTTCGCGAGGTCGCGTACGGATATAAACGTCGTACAACACTCGCGAAAATGAAGGAACGAACAAAAACGGACATCGAGGGAGACATGATCAGTCGGCGTGGAAACGTCGTTATGACGACCACGCTGCGCAATGTGGTCATTCGGCGCGGAGATCCGCGTCCGAAGCAGCCACCCAGCGACTCCATCTTCCAGTATGAGATGATCGTTGCGGGAGAGGAATATCCCCTGCGTGACCTGAACGAATGTAACCTTTCGCGTTCCTGTTCATCGTAGGGGTGGAGCCGGCCTCGAAGGATCTGACTGTGATTATGGTGATGACGTTTGCATAGTATGTCTGCGTGATTCCTAGGCCGGAGCGTCTGTTCCTGTTTGATTCCCTCCGAGAGCACTGGAAAGGGTATGGATATATCTGCGTTTCAATCTAGTTACCTCTGCATTTCGATGTGGATCCGAACAGACCTAGAGGAGGCCAATGTGCAATCGAAGCTGTTCTCGTTGCAATCGGATGCCACAGCTCGCTTCATCCTCTTCAGAGAACGCGATTCTCACGCGCAGATTCCGATCAACCGTCTGCGCAATCTGTGCATCCGCCAAAGCACGACCTCGCACTACCTGGTGCTGGACGCAGACATGTTTCCATCCGACAACCTCAGCGACGCCTTCCTCTCCATCCCCCTCACGCTGCGCATGCGTCACGAGAACGCCTTCGTGGTTCCCGCGGTTTTCCTCAACACGGCGCTGGTGGGCGACTGTAAGGAGCTGGAGGGGTGTCTGCGTCGGTGAGTGTGTCGTTGCGCGCTGACGCAGAGGGATGACGCTGGCGCCGCGCTCGGAAGAAACGCTCCGCCAATGCATCGTGAAGAAACAGTGCAAAACCGCGAGGGGAAACCTGTCCACCCATGTGGGGAAATGGGGAACGTGTAACGCACAGCATCTTCTGAACGCGTCGTGGTTCAGCATCCCGCGGGGAAAGTGGGTGGCGAAGATTCCGTGCTTCCCGGCACTGCAGGAGCCGTGGGCGTTGGAAGGAGTTTTGAGAGTAGGTATTTGATCCTGAAGAAGACGCCGGATCTGCCGCTGTTCGACGAGCGATTCACCGGCTACGGCTACAACAAGATTGCATTTGTCGAGATGCTAAAGTACTCCATCAAACAGTTCTACATCCTTGCACACGCGTTCGCCGTCGATTTGCCGCATCCTCCGTTGGTGTGGGAGTGCATTGTGATGTAGATCGGCGGAGGCGGTTCGTTTCAAGGAGGCGGAGAGGACGCGAAAGAAGTCGGCTTCCTTCGCTCTCTTCCAGCAGGTGCTTACGGAGTTCAACCGCACTCAGTCGAAACCATCTTTTTACATCCCAATGTGTACAAACGAGGCGCAGCCTCTTTACGAATCGTGACTTGTATGATCTGTGTTTGTTGTGATAGCGTATTATGTGTATGATAGTGTATCAGTTGGTTATATGTGTATTCATCGATCGAATCCATATGCATATATATCCGTTGCACGGAATCACCCCTCAATAGGTCACTCACACTTGATTACGCATCGATTGACTACATATCTGTGAACACACAACAACTCAATGCATCCTTGTGAATATCCCTCCATCACCTACCCAGACGTGAGTACGCATCGATTCGGTACACACACCTTCACGCATCCCCAATTCTTCCTTCAATTCGATCATCCAATTCAAATCTATCACGAACTGTCTCCATTCAACGTTCTGTAGAGGATACCCGCGGGAATTTCGCTGGATCCTACCCACGGTTTCTAGAACGCGTGTGTGCGGATCAGCTAGCGGGCAGCTGTCATTCATTTAATCCTTGAATTCTTTTACTGGATTTTTAATAATGATTCCACCTGCTATATCTTGGGCGTTAAGTATCCCTCAGGTCGTGAGTACGACGCGTAGTTATCTTCGGATGGACGCTCGTCTACGTTTTTGTATACTTCACAACGGGAGAAACGATTATGGACAAGTTACTCCGTGTCCTCTACTGGATTCTCGTGAAGACCTTCTTCAGAGGTGGATATGGATGGCGGCAGTGAGAGGTAGAGATTTCGGTGTCGCACCAGGAGCGTATCCCCAAAGATAAGCCGGTCATGCTGGTGTGTGCTCCGCATGCCAACCAGTTTGTGGACGGAATGGTCATTTCAACCCATCTGGACCGCAAGGTGTACTTTGTGGGTGCGGCCTCGAGTTTCCGCAAGTACAAGGTGGTGGGTCTCTTCATGAAGCTGATGGCGTCCATCATTCCGGTGGAGCGTCACCAGGACGTGAAGAAGGTGCTGACGGGAACGGCGACGGTGAAGGACGGTCGCATCATCGTAGGATCGTCCCGCTAGGTCAACTCTAGGGCCAAGGCACGCAGTTCACGAAGGAGGTGGCGGTGCAGGGCGACGTGGTGGTAGGTGTGAGGGCGATGTTCGAGGTAGATCAACAACGGCAACTACATCATCGCGGAGATTGTCAGCGACACGGAGCTGGTGATCAACAAGGAGAAGTCGAAGCCGACGGAGGTGGACCCGTCGATGATGTACCCGCTGACGGTAGGTGTTTCGATCCTGTCACGAGACAGTACTTCCCGCACATCGACTACAACAAGATGTTCAAGTCGGTGTGGGACCACCTTGCGGAGAAGAAGTGCGTGGCGATCTTCCCCGAGGGCGGCTCGCACGACCAGTCGAACTTCCTCCCGTTCAAGGCGGGCGTTTCGATCATGTCGCTGGGCTTCCTGAGCCAGTACCCCGACAGCGACTTCTACCTGATCCCCGTGGGCATGAACTACTTCAAGCGCGACTCCTTCCGCCAGTAGGCGTCGACTGCGGACTTGAGGCACAGGGCGCGCGCGTTCGTGGACGTGGGGGAGCCGATCGTGGTCCCGCGGGAGCTGGTGTCTCGGTTCAAGGAGGGCGGTGAGAGGAAGCGCGCGGCGGTGAACGAGCTGCTTGGGACGATCAATATGAACATGTATCAGGTGACGACGATGGCGCCGGACTGGACGACGCTGAACTGCGTGAACACGGCGCGGCACGTGCTGACGGGCAAGGAGGTGACGCTGAGCACCGAGCAGAAGCTGAAGCTGAACCGCAACCTCGTGAACGCGTGCGAGCGGTTCGAGGGTGACGCGGAGGTGACGCAGCTGCGCGAGCGACTGGACGAATATCAGGATCTGCTGGCCTGCACGCATCAGACCGACTACAACATCAGCCAGGGCGTTTCCATCGCCCGTCGCACGCCGCTGGCGCTGCTGGGCACCCTGCTGAAGCTGTTCGTCTGCGGCCTGCTGTGTCTCCCCGGCCTCTTCCTCTCCTTCCCCGGCATCGTCGTCGTCAGCGTCTACTCCAGCCACTACCGCAAGAACGCGCTGCGCAAGAGTTCCGTCAAGATCAGCGCCATGGACGTGCTCGCCACCGGCAAGGTCGTCTCCGCCGCGCTCTGCTTCATCGTCTGCGTGCTCGTGGAGCCCGCCATCTTCTTGCTCTGCTGCTCCGCCGCCGGCTACCAGGTCACCTTCCTCGACTACCTCGGCGTCGCCAACATCCTCCCCTGGCTCTTCTACCTCACCATCTTCCTCAGCGACTACTGCACCTACCTCATCGCCGAGGTCAAGTTCGGCCTCTGGTCCATCTTCAACGTACAGCTGGACAAGTACATCCTCCGCCAGCGCGAGCAGCTCAAGGCCGACCTCAACGCCCTGATCGAGAAGAAGGGACCCGAGCTCTTCGGATCCGCCGAGGAGTTCGAGCGCAAGCGCGTCCTCAAGGACGGAGCCGTCTCGCTCAAGCGCGTCAAGACGACGCTCTCCCTCAACAAATTCCTTCCCGACAACCTGGGAGATCTCGCGCAAGAAGTGATGCCTCACATATTCAACTAAGGTCTTTTCGCTTGTTTGTTACAAACAGAGCATCCCAAACAGGCTTCCGCCAAACAACACACCGTTCCCGAGGAAGGAGTCTCCGAAGGAGTGTAACTACGAAAGTCGCTGCAGCGTCGCGACATTGGCGGCAGGTGCACTTCCTTCCCCGTCGACGCCACGTACTTAACCACCTCGTCCAGGTTGTAGCGACACGCCAGCCACACGAACCGACGCGCCTGCGGCGGCGCCTCCGGAAGCGTCCAGCGCCGGTCGATGAACGCGCACACGTCGCGACAGCCCTTCTCCAGAATCTGCTCGTCCGTGTACTGCTCGCAGAGCGACTCCAGCAGACGCGTCTCCACGCGCTGCGCCTGCGTCTGGTTCCCGATGACCTCGAAGTCGCCCTCCGCCGCCAGCGTGCAGGCATCGAGTGCTTCACGTATGTGCGGCCACAGCTCCGCCAGTCGTGCAGTGGTCGCGCGCGTGTCGCAGGCGGCGATGCGCAGCGCCAGGTCGGCGGCGTCGCAGAAGAGATGTGACTGTGGGTGTCGCAGGAGGGCGGCAAGGAGTGGCAGCGCCGGAAGAAGCAGGCGCGCGGCGTCCTCGGGCGCCCTCAGCTGCAGCACCGTCTTCAGCACGTCCAGCGCCGCTCGCGGCACGCGCAGGCCTGGCTCGCGCAGGCAGAATTGCACGGCGCGGACGATGGCTTTGAGCTGGGTTTCCTCGAGGGGTTCGTCGTTGTTGGTGTTGTTGTTGGTGGTGTTGTCATTGTAGTCACCATCATCATCACCATCATCATCATCATCATCACCATCATCATCATCATCATCATCACCATCACCCAACACCTCCGCTGGCGTCTTCGGCTCCAGAGAGGGCAGCGCACGCAACTTCACGAGGTAACGTTCCACCAGCGCCGCAACGGGGTCGCGCGACTCCTCCTTCTTCTCGCCGCCCCTCCTCCCGTTGCATATTCGCACGAGCAGCGTCGCCAGCGGCAGTAGCGGCGCCACGGCGTCCACGACGCGCTTGTGGAGCAGCTCGCAGCACGTCTGTACGCAGTCGCGCGCATGCGGCAGCAACGAGGCTACACAGGCGTCCGCGCGCAGCAGCTCCGTCCACAGCGTCGCCACCATCCGCAGCGCCGCCTCCAGCGCCGAAGACGTCAGCGCGTCGGCGAGTCGCAGCTGCAGCAGCGCGGAGTCCAGCAGATAATCGGCATGGCGCAGCGCCAACGCCGCGGGCGACGGCAGCTCCAGGGCATCTGCCAGACTCCAGAGCGCGGTCTGGAGCGGCCCCGGCGTTTCGCTCTGCGCCTGGTGGTAGAAGAGCAGCGCGAGCAGCGACGGCAGCGTGGCCGGCAGCCGGTCCGAGCGGAGCGTCAGACGCGTCAGCGAGAGCAGCAGCAGCGGCGCGTTGGCAGCGGGGCGCTGCAACGTCCGTCGCAAGGAATCGAGCGAGGCATCGAGAAATTCGTCGCGCGCCGGCGACGGCTCTTGGAAGAGAAACTGCGCGAGCCAGGCGGCCTCGCAGTCGCCACGGCCGCAGTCGGCGAGCAGCGTCAGCACGAGCTCGTCACTCGCAGGCAGGTAGCGCCAGAGCGTTTCGACGGTGCGTAGCAGGAGCGCAGCGGCGGTTTCGCTGAGGTGGCGGTAGTTGACGCGGAAGAGCGTGGCGGGCCGCGCGTCGGCTCCCGTCAGCACGGCGACGGTGCTTACGTCGCGAATCGCCAGCATCTGCTTCTGCTGCTCGTAGAGGTCCAGCGCGCGCTCCTCCCAGAGCCGGTCGGCGGTGAGCACCGCGGGGAGGCGCGACGCCAGCAGCTGACAGAAGCCGAGGACGCGGCGCAGCGCGCGCGTCGCCGTGGCTTCGGAGCCGACGCAGACGGCGGCGGGCAGTGCGTCGATGGCTGCGTTTACGTGTGTCGCCAGGAGTTCGCTCATGGCGTTGTCGGGAAGGGTTTGTTCTATGCATTGCTTGGTGGATTCTCAATCGTACTGTGTGTTTCCTTAATGGCGTTGCTGTGAATGCCATCAACAATGGTGTCATGCATACCATCAACAGCGTTGGAATGAATATTCTTCACAACACTGTCATGCATATCCTCAATATCACCATCATGAGTATCCTCAATATCACCATCATACACACCCTCAATATCACCATCATACACACCCTCAATATCACCATCTACGCAATCACTCTCCCCACCCATCACGACAATCCACGCCTCCCGTACTCACCATCCCGTGCAACGCCTCCTCCGCCAGTCGCCGCGACACCACTCGCAGCGGCGCCGCGTCATCGTTCACGCCCTCAACGAGCAGGTCCAGCAGCTCCGGCACCGCCGACGGGAACGCGGCGAGCGCGGGAGGAAGCAGCAAGAAGGCCGCGTGCGCCGCCGCAAGACGGAACGTGAGATGGGTCTCCGAAGCCACGCTGCGAAACACCAGCGACAGCAGCGGTGGCACCTTCTCCGGCAGCTCCGCACGCACACGCTGCGATTGCGACTGCAGACGCGTCGGCTCTGCAACCGGTGTCTCGGTCTCCGACGGACTCTCCGCGGGCGTTTCTGTAGGCATCTCCACCGAACTCTCCATCGGCGTTTCCTTCGCCTTCTTCAGCCAGTCTGCGAGCACCTGCGCGAGAGGCTGCGCTTTCGCAGGAGACGGGGGTTTCACGACGGCAGCGAGCGCGTGTGCGAAGGCGAAGACCATGAGCGTTTTCTCTCGCCAGGCAAGCAGCGGCTCCGAGCGAAGAGTCACTGCGATCGTGGAAAGGACGCTCGGGAGCACGGGGAGCAGAGTCGTCGCGTCCGCGGTGAGCAGCAGCAGCTCTAGACAGCGCAACGCTTCGAGCGTGAGCTGGTGCGAGGGGTGCTCGATGAGCTCGTTCAGGTGGAACAGAAGGATCACCAAGTAGGTCTCCGCGCGATTACTGCAGAGAAACTGGCGGGCGGGCGTGGGGTGGAGCGTTGGGAGAAAGGAAGTGGAGAGGAACCGTGGAAGCAGGGATTTCTCGTAGGGGGTCTGGAGTAGCTCCAGGAAGGGATGAATCACCTCGTGGTCGGCATACTCGAGGAGGAGACGAGCACACTGGATGATAGCAAGGGTGGAGTTCTCGGACAAGGTTTCGGGACCTCGCAGTTTGGGTCCATTGTCCAAGTACATGGCGCAACTATAGAATCAGATTGCTCACACATGTATAAACGCATGGAGACAACGAAAGAGACAATCGTTCGCATTGGTCATGAAGACATCAGCATAGAGAGGAATACAGTCTCCCAAAAACAGAAAAAGCGCCTCCACGAGACGGTCGGAGAGTGCCACCTCCATCCGTTCTTGCCGAAAGTCAAGGATCATATACATGTGAAACAAGGCGGAATCCAATGGGATCGAATCCCTGTTGCGATGGATAAGAGCTTTCGCCTGGTCGAGCTGCTCCATACAGAAATCGGCAAACCGAGCAGAGTCCTTCAAATTTGCCGCCTCCGCAATTCGTGAAATCGTTACAAAACTCGACATTTGGGCAGCTTCATTCAATCAGCAAAACAGTGTCCTTTCTATATTTGCAGTTGCATAACGAACAAACAACCCAATGTACAGTTAACCCAGAACAACAAGATCGCCGAAGCGAGCATACAGCTTCTGCTTGATCGTCTATCTGTCATCGAAAACGAAAGGTCTCACATCCAACTCCTTCTGCATCGTGCTCTTCTCCTCCTCGAGCTTCTTCAGCTCCTTCTCTCCGTTTTCGATCAGCTTGTTCAGATGCTCCTCCACCGACGCGTAATCCATACTCAGGAAGACGCTTCCCACTCCCATTCTACCCCATCATCGGCCACGCACTAACCGTACAGCAGATTGCCTTCCTCGTCGTCCACCAGCATGCTCTCTTCGTTCGCATCGTTCATCAACTCGATTTGTTTCTACATGTCTGAGAAGAGCGTTTCCTCATACCTTCACTTGCTCAATCGACGCATCAATGTCTTTAATTTCTCCAAGCAACGAGTTGAAGCGAATGAAGGACTCCTTCTCCGCTTGCGTCATCTACGCCCTAACGCACTCCAACCAAACAGAACGATCAGCGCATCCATGCCCGACGAACTCATACCTGCAAATGAAACGATCTGGACGTTGGAACATGGAAAGCCGAAACCCCGTTTTCAACAAACAAGCAACATATCATTCAAATCGATAATATCATCGTCATCGTAGTCCTCGTCCTGGACATCTTCCTCCTCGTCCTCGTCCTCGTCGATATCCATGTCTTCATCTTCATCATCGTCATCTTCCTCCAAATCCGAAGGGTGCAGCTCTTCCGAGAAGTCGCTCACCTGCTCCTCGGTCTTCTGCTCCTCGTTGTACTCGTCTCCCAGAATGAGCCAGCCGACAGGCTTCTTGTTCTTGTCCTCGTCCACATCCGTCCAGAAATACTCGTTTTCTCTCGCCACCTGCATCATCACCGCCCAGTTGTAGCACTTCAGCGACTCGGTGAATGTCTACACGTCACATCCCCTCCTCACTCTCACAATGTTGATGCTGTCCAGCCACTCCTTCACCTTTTCCAGGTCGGTCGTTTTCACTGCATCGATCTCCACAACGGGTCGCTTGTAGTCCTTGAAGATGATGATCATATCCACCGTCGTCGTTCCGAACGACACACGCTGGAAGTGCACGTGTTCGATGTCGTCCAGCGTGACCACGAAGCAGGGCTGCTCGGTGACGTTGATGAGACAGTCGCGGCAAGGATACAGCATCACCATCTCCTTGAACGGACGGCCCTGGAAGGCCGAGCGGAGATAGGGACGGTCGAACTCGATCTTGTCACACTGGTCGGTGAACCGCTTGAAGGCTTCGTTGAGACGGCGCTTCGTCTCGCGCTCGCGCTGCTCCTCCTGGATCTCCTCGGGGTCGTAGGCGTTGGTGGTGATGCCCTTCAGGTTGCGCGAGGCATCGATCACCTCCGTGTAGAACTGCACGTCCTTGCACTTCTTCCGCCCGATCATGATAGGGTTGTGCAGGTGGAAGTGCAGCAGCACGAAGCGGATCTGGTCGCACGGCTGGAACACCGCGTGCTTGATGTTGCTGTAGAGGATGTCCACGACCTCGTTGCGGCGCGTGCTGTAGCGGAAGCCGTTCACGTGCGCCTCCAAACGACCCTTCACCTTTCCCAGCGCCGGACGCATGTCGATCTCCGAGAGATACGGCGGACGCTTGTCCTTGCAGAGCTCCAGCTTGCCCTGCTCCACGATGTTCGCCGTGTCCGCGTCGAAACGGTCCTGCTGGCGCCGCTTCTTCATCATGTTCTTGATGCGCTTCACCTGGATGCTCATGTTGGTCTGGTCGCGGCTGCGGAACGTCAGGCTCTTGATGTACGTCGCCGTGGGGAACTGGTCCAGCGCCTTCAGCATCGTCGAGTCCACATCCTTCGTCGTCTTCGTCTGCGGCGTGTGGAAGTTCACGCGGAAGTAGCCGTAGCCTCCCTCCTCGTTCATCGACACCGACTTGATCGTGTGCACGCTGAAGGGCACCGGCGTGCCGTGGATGGGGAGGAAGAGAACCTCGTGCTCCGTGTCCGCGAAGATCTGGTCGCGACGCAGCTCCGCAGGGTACTGCGCGGGCGACGGGAACACCGCAATGTCCTCCACCTCCACCACCTTCTCCTCGTGCTCCGTCTGTCCCGACTCCTGCTTCTCCTTGCGCAGCACCAGCTCCTCGAATAGCTTCCGCTGGTGCTTGTTGCGCTGGCTGATCATTGACTCCTCCGCCTCGCGCTGCTGCGCCAGCTGCTCCGCGCGAATCATCCCGCGCGTCACCGGCCGACCCGACTCCTTCAGCGCCTTGATCGCGCTCGCCTCCTCGTCCTCGTCGTCCGCCGCGTCCGCCATGTCGAAGGACACGTTCGACCACTCCGTGCTGAAGGGCGTCACCACGAGGTTGCTGGTGGTCGCCGCGAAGCCCGCGTCGGCGCCCGTCGCCTCGCCGATGATGACAGTGTCGCTCAGCAGCATGCTGAAGGTCTTCAGCTCGTTCACGTTCACCTCCGTCTCCTTCACCTTATTCACCACGTCCTCCACGCCGATGCGCACGTTGAAGCACATGCCCGCCTTCACCGTCTCGGGGTTACCCGCCTTGATGCGGAGCGACGACTCGCGGAACTCCAGACCGATGCCGGTACCGCACTCCTTCGAGAAGTGCGGAACCAAGTATGGCGCCTTCTCGTTCAGCAGCGCCACCGCACGGTCGTAGACGTCGCCCAGCACCGCGCCGGGCACCAGCCACTTGATGACCGCCAGCTCCACCTCCGCAAGCGCCGAGTAACACTTCTGCTGCAGCAGCGACGGGTTGATCAGGAACGTGCGTGCCAGCGCCGCGCAGTAGTTGTCGTAGCGCACGCCCACCGAGCAGAGAATGATGTCCTGGCTGAGCGTGTGCTCGTCGCTGTCCGCCGACGGCTTCAGACTGTAGAAGCCGCCCGACTGGATGATGGGCTGATGGCAGATGTCCAGCAGTGTCGCGGGGTACTTGACACCCAGTCGCTCCGGGTTGCTCAGCGCCGTCTCCAGCTACGGGAACAGAAACCAGCGAAACCAACCTTGTCGGCGATCTTGCTGTGCTTCACCTTGCGACTGCTGCGAAGAATTGCCTCCATCTCTGGAACGAACACGTTCTTCATCAGACGACGACAAGTGTTTCCCGCGCGACGCATGCGCTCCTTCTCCTCCTCGTTCTTCACAGCGAACACGCTGCTCACGGCTGGAGCAATCTCCACCTCCTCCAGGGCGAACGGCTTGATGCCGTTGAAAAACTCCGTCACGAACTTGCCCGTCAGCGCCTCCTTCTCCTTCAGGAAGAGTCCCAGTTTCTTCTACTCCTCACCCAACACTGCCATCACAACTCCCTCGAAGGACGCAGCGAATGCACTCTTCAACTCCTCGTAGACAGCTTCGTTGGGAGTGTTCTTCTTGCGAGTGAGCACTTTCACGTCGCATTCCATTGTGTTCTTCGCCTTCACCTTCTCGACCATCGGCGTCAAGTAATTCTTCGCTGTGGGTTGAGTCTTCCCGAATCACCCTACCCTTGCTCTCACTTGTAATCAGATAGACACAGTTGCTTGTAATCACAATCGCCGTCTCCGAAAACTCAATTCCAAGAAGATAGAGCTAGAAGTCCATTCAAACAACCTTCTCTACTTGAATCGTATTCGATTTGCTGTACGAAAGGACGTCCGCATTGATTTGACCCTGAATAAAGCAGAGAATATCCGCATTACTCCAGGCTTCGCGATCTCCCTAAAACGCTCATCTACTCCCTCATTCCACCTACCTTCCATGCCTTGATGATATTCGTGCAGTTTTCAACAAACGTCACGTCATTAATCACAATCTGGAGATGAATCGTACTCTTTCCTCTCCCCCTACTTCCTCCGCCATCGAGTCCAACAGGAATGTGTCTATCTATGGAGAAGCAGGTCGAGAAAAGAATTGGGTCCAATTGGGTCCTTGATACAACAAACAGAACAAATAAAGGAAACAGCTACAGGTTAAAAAAAGTCATGGTTCACAGAATTCTCTACCGATTACACTCTCACTCCGACCCTACCCGAATCCGAATTGAACGCATCAAAAGCATCGTTGCCATCAATCAGCTTGCTCGGATCGCTGATATTGAAAGCGCCATGCATCTTGTGGCCACTCAGATTCTCACTCATCTCACACTGCTTCACATACTCCTGCAGCTTGCGCAGTGTCTCGTTGGGAAGCGTGTCCAGATCGATCTCAATCTCCTGCCCCTCCCGATGCAGCGGCCGCGAGGCCTCGATGATGTTCAGGATCTGCTGTAGATTCTCTCCCGCCAGCTTGTTGATCTCCTGACTCAGCACCTTCTTCTCCTCCACCGTCATCGGCCGCACGTCATCCACCTCGCTGGTCTCCTCCTCCTCGGGCTTCATCACCTTCAGCTGCTCCTCCATCATCTTCACCTTGTTCGTCAGCATCAGCACTGTGTTCGCCATCATCGCGTAACGGTCCTCCATTCCCCCATCGCGACGAGCCGATGCCACCGGTCGCTTGCCCTTCGCCGTCTTCGCCGATTTGCCCTTCGCCTTGCTCGCGCGGCTGCGCGGCAATGAAGTGTGCTTCGGCACCTTGTTCGTGTACACGGGTGAGGGCGGCTCCGGCTCCGACTCGAAGATGCGACGCGTGATCTGCATGTAGTCCTTCTCGAAGAGATCGCTCAGCGTCTTCGCCATCACGCTTCTACGCCTCAGCGACCGCGCGCGCCGCTACACATCGTCCTGCGGCTTGTTGTACAGCAGCGCGTTCGAGAAGACAAGACGCACCGACGACGCAAAGTCCTCGCGTGTCTGCAGCACGTGATTCTCGATGTTCTGCTGGATTGTGCTGAAGTCCATCGGGTTCTTCACGATGTCGGGGTAGTCGGGGATTCCCATCGCAACCGGGTCCACGGGCTGGAGAAACGGACCCGCCCACTTGTGGTTCATCAGACGCTTCAGCGACTTGTAACACATCTTCATGTCCTCGCTCAGACCCGCCGGCACGTTCACACTCTCGCGCAGGAACGACGGCGTCGCCTGGCGCGGCATCGTGCGGTACTCGCGCTCCGGAGCCTCATAGTCCCCGTTCGGCCGCTGCCGCGTCGAACGACCCATTGCAACCGGCTTGTAGCTACCGCTCACCTCTCCGCCGCTCACTCACATCTTCGTGCACACCATGTCCATCGTCTCGGGGTTGTACGTCCCGTTCAGCGAGAAGGCGCCTAGACGGTTCTCGCCGCTGCCCTGTACGCGGTACGCAGCTCCCTCTTGCGTGAACTGCAGCACCAGGTCGTTCTCCGAGATGCGCTTCGGCGGTGTCACCTTCATCCAGAAGAAACCGTTGTACGTTCCCGACTGCGGACCCGATGGCGTCGACGCCCCTGCCGGCAGCTGCATCGTGTACTTAAACTCGCTCGTAATCCCATTAATCACGCCATTGCTCCCCATTCCCCACTACGTCTCACCAGACATGCATTACTACTTTGCCTTCCCACGTGCAGATCGTGTCGTGGATAAAGTACTGACCCTTCAGGATGGGCGTCGTCGCCATCTCCTGCATCGTCGCTACACGTGACTTCCATCATCCAAACGTACAGGAGCGGGTCTCGCGTCTCCGGCGCTTCGAGCTTACTTCAAGGTAGTCACTGGTGTATTCGTCGTCCGAATTGTCGTCCGGATGTGATGAACGCTTCGGCTGCGATGCATGGGTCGTAGTCACGGGTGTATCGATAATTGGAGCAGATGGTTCAACGAGATTGTCCGTAGGAATCCGAGCAGGCGCTTCCGTAGGATTCGCCTCAGATGCATCCGCAGGTGCTCCCAAAGTCTCTACAGACGTCCCCACACTCTTCGAGGCCACTGTTTCCGAAGGCTTCGCCGATGATTCCTCCACAGGATGCTTAGCAGCTTCATTATCCACCGGAGCTTGTTTCTCCGTCATTGAGCTCTCCACCACAACAGAAGAATTCCCCTCTACAGTCTTCTCTTCCTGATTTGGATTCGCCTCTTTCAAAGAAACTTCCGCCTCCGAGGGAGCCGTCTCCTCCGCCACTTTTCTAGACTCACTTGTTTGTTCATCAGCTTTCGCAATCACGTCTACAGCGACAGAATTCGATTCTGCTTCGCTGACAGGCGCTTTCGGTTCTTGACTACACATCATCTTAACCTAGCATTCACAACGGTATCACAGGATCTGACATACAGATACTAATAATCTATCAGAATTGGCAATAAAACAATAGAGAAATTGAAATGCAATTCAATTACAAATTTCAATTCAAATAACAAGGGAGGGAAGCAATGAAACGCCTCACGCCACTTTTCAAAAGGAAAATGAAACAGTTGGCTCATCATAGGGACCATACCCTACCAGAAGGATTCAAAATGATTGGTGGGTAAGTTTCGTTCTTCCAATAATATGATAAAATAATCGTTTCACCAATCAAATGAAATCTCTTAAAAGAGGTGATGGCATTAGAGTATCTGTACAGTGGTTCTCTTCATAATCAATCTTCTATACTCGTTCCACCAATCAATGTCATCTGTTCTATTGTGCAATCGTCACAATAGGGAAAACGAAACGGTCATGCATGGAACCACCAAATGGTCTTCCATGTAGAACAGGAAGAGAAATGGGATTTGACATCGTTTCATTTTCTTGCTAGACTGAGAGGTGTGAGACCATCGTATTCTTGTCAAACTTCTTTCGATGGGCAGTTCATTGTTTAGGGTTTTTGTGGGTACGGATGAGTTGGAATCAGGAAATAGAAAGTCTGTAAGTGAATTGGTAGCCAGGTTTGAGTCAATCATGGAGATCCAGAGTGTATTCGATCAAAAGGAACAAGGACAATGAATATAGCCTAGTGCAGCTAGTTGTATCTATGTCGCTTCGATGACCGTGATCGTTTCCTGTAAGTTCGCTTTCTGATAGATGATTCGATACAATAGCATACCTACTTTATAGGATGCGTCTCCTGTTGTTCAACCGTCCTCGTGCGTTTACTCACTTTGAACAATTTGTCAAACGCTACAGATGAGGTGGAAATGACATCCCAACGAAACTCATATTTCCTTGCTTGCAATTCACGAACACTGTGGAAATAGGGCAACTTGGTGTGTGCAAGTCGTAAAAGAGACGCCTCATCTATATGAAATAGATCCGAATGGTTAAAAGAATCATCCACGATTTCCTCCACTTCATCACTTGCCTCCTCCAAGCGCTTCTTCCAGTCCCTTGGAGGAGGTGTGCTTACTGTCTTCGTGGGAGAGTACGCCTCTTCCGGATAAACTACATCAGACGAAACCGATTCTAGTTACAGGTAGTATTCAAGTCAATGCTTTCCGATGAACTGGAATCCGATAGTACTTCGCATTCTTCCGGTGGGGATTCCTCCCTTGTGAACAAATCGGTTGTGGACCGATCCACTGAATTGTGTTGATACGAGAGACTGCTTCCATCGATTGAAATGATGGGCGGGTCCAACTTCGACGAGGATTCCTCCGAGAAGAGACTCTCTTCAGAGTGAAGAGACTCCATTTGATGTGGTTCGTTGTTCCAATCCACTGACACTCCGTCGCTCCAGTCATCGATTTGAAGCGTTTCTGGACTGTTGCCGTTAGGAGAGTTCTCCACGGATTCATTCACAGCATATGACGGTGTGGGTATAGATTCATGTGCAGTATAGGATGCTATGGGCGTAGATTCATGCACAACACAGGATGATGCGGGAACAGATTCGCGCACGGCATTTGATACCACAGAAGTGGATGAATGCAAATCATCAACCACCCCATAACTCTCCTCCACATTACGCTCGTCATTTCCATTTGAATCTTCTCCAGTCCGCAACTCTCCGTAGTCTGTTTCCTTCCCCACAGTCTCATCGGCTTCGCTCATAACGACAGTATCCACTTCCTCATCTTCAACGGACAGGGAACTGGAGGAAACCACGGAGAGAATCGTATTATTCGCAGCATCTGGAGCTGCTGATGTCCGTGTATCATCCTGCACTTGCTGTGCTTCATGAGAAGGAAAGAAAGATCGGTATGACCGAGATAACTCCTCTCCCTCACTCGAGTCCGAAACAATCGACTGAACCATCTCCATGTTACACCTTGTATCCTACTCGTACCTGGTTTGGCTGAGTTTTCGATTGAAAGAAGTCCGAAATGGAATTCTTGTCTTTCCCACTCTTTTGTTCTTCTGCACGTCTCTTCTGAAGGTCCAACTATGCAATAAATATAACAGTTCTGCTTCCACCTTTCGCTCTAGCGATCTCGTTACAATGGCATTATCAAAGTTGTTTTCAAAGATTGCTTGGGCAATTTCACTTTCCGAAATACTCCCTCCAAATTGGATAAAGAGGGAGGGGAAGATCTCCTTGGCTGTCGCGATTTGCGCCTCCGTTACACCGAACACCATGGCGACACACCCGTAATGCGTTTCCCCTCACTAATGATCACACGTGTGAATTACAATAAACACCCATACTAAAGAAATCAGTGCAACTCGCAGCTGTCATTGTTGCAAAACGATACAGCATCCGGAAAACAGTCGTGACCCTTCGTTGACGACGATTCGCCTTTCTCCCCTCCAAAATGGATCGGCTTCAAATCCTTCGTCATCTTCTCATACAGCTCCTCTCCAATCGCCTCATATGGCAATTGAGGATACTTGCTGTAGTCGAACTTCGGTAGGAACGACACACCCTTCAGCTGGTACTGGAAGTACTGCAGCATTTGTGCGATGTGCGGACCTTCACTCACCGGATCGAACGTGATCGTGCACGACACCTGATTGTCCGCCCAGTATCGCTGCAAAAACGCAGCCAGCTGCAACTGCTCGAACATCGACACCTCGCTCTGCACACGCACACCCTCCGCCAGCTTGATCGGCATCTCCACCACCACCGTCGTGTCCTCCTGACCGATCGCAGGCACCACGCTGTACCCCGCCGCTCGCAGGGGAATCGCCAGCGGGTCGTTCTTGCTCATCCGCATGCGACGGATGTAGATGCGACTCTCGGGGAAGTGCATGCCGGGCGTCGCACCCGCCAGCAGCGACACTGTCCCAGACGGCTTCACCGACGTCGTCTTGATCGATCGAGGAATGCAGAACCAGTTGCTGTACACTTCGTCCCATCGCTGTACTGTGTGATAACCCTCATCCAACCACTGTCGCAGCTCCTCCAGATTGTGCTTTCCCAAGAAGTCCGCAATGCCACTCACCGAACAACCGATACGACGGTTACGGAGCATCACACGGTTCGTCTCAGGCCAATGCGTCATACGCAGTGTCACTGTCTTCGCATACAGATACGCAAACTTCAGTGTACGCAGATACTCCGACAGACTCGCATGACGCGCGGGGAACGTCTCCACCAGACAACACAACTCGTACGACTCCAATGACTGCTCCAAACACGGATTTCCACCCTTCACACGCTTGTCCTTCCAGTTTGGACCATCTTCCATGCGACCGAACTTCTGCATGTTCTCCAGCCACGCCAGACCCGGCTCACCATTCACACGCAGACGCTTCGCCACTTCCGTATAGTCCATTCCAACACGAGCGAAGATACTGTTGTTCGACGACCATCCAAACGCAGCTCGCTCGGGATTCTTATCGTAGTCCTTCAGATCCATGAACGTGATGTCATCAGGATCACCAAACGCAATCTCTGCCGAACGACGCACATTTCCAGATACAACACACTTTCCAATCAGATTGAACAGATCCACAATCGCACGCGAATCCATTCGCTGTCCAATACGAGCATTCAACACACCACGAATACGCTCGTGCAACTCACGAAGAGGACGCGGACCACTACTCACTCCTCCAAATGTCTTCAGAGGCTCACCCTCAGGACGAATTGCAGAGTAGTCGAATTCAATGTCATTCATCTTCTCACCATTCACACCAAAGTATGCCTTCAATAACTTCGACACCGAATTCACCCAACCCTCACGCGAGTCCTCAATACGATACACCTCCACTTCTTCCTTCGGTCCCAATATCATCACACGATCTCTTCCCTTCGTGTCGAAACCAACACCCACTCCCAACATTGAAGCATCCATCAAAAACTCGAACGGACGAGATGGATTTGATTCCATGTCTTCTGTAGACACAAACGCACAATTGTTCAGAGCCGCCGACAGATTCTTCTTGTGAACTACATCCGTCCCCATCACCCACAGACCACGACCTACACTTCATTACTCATCATTTCTCATACCAGGAGGAAGGAACTTCATGTTGAAGATCAGATCATACATTTCCTGAGCAGAACGCTGACCACACGCTTCGTCCCAACCCAGATTAAATGACTGAATATGCTCCTTCTGAAGAGAATACGTTCCTTCAACCACACGTGCCACAGTTTGCCACCACTGTTCTCTTTTCCCATTACGCATTTTCCTTGCATAGGTACGGAGATATACCAATTCGCCAAGAGGAGGATAGCCAAAGGGTGGTTGACGCGTCTTGTATTTTTCCAAGAAGGATTCCTCCAACGAAAATGGAAGAACCAGTCCACTGTTAGTGATTGTCGAGAATGATCGAGACAGCCCGATCGTTCTTGTCGAATTCCGGGACCGGACAAGAAGACACTGAACACGACGTAGCATCCGTCCCTGCGATCAAGGGAAAACAACTCTAAAGGAAAACGACTCCATGAATAGTGTATCAAACTCGCTCTGAAAGAAGAGATCTCTCGATCCAGTCCCAGCCATACCCATACTCCTGTCCAGTTGTCAAAACCTCAATTTTACATGGTGCACTCTCAGAACAGAACAAACAGCTCCTATGAACTCGAACTAAACTCACTCTTTATGTAATTCTCAATCCATATCCTCAGGTTGGCCGCAATTTCGTCAACCAAAATCTCTGGAATCAAATCCATCTTCGTCATGCTGTTTGCCAGGACCGCAGCGGTCTCCTCACCGTACCGATAATCCAGAAACACCGTATTCTGCTGATCCAATGACTCTATTTCTCATTCTCCAGCACCACCCTCACTATATGAGCGTACGCATCGCAGCTGCAGCCGGTTCTCTGTTCGCGACACCATTGTCACGACCAGACGGTCGACCAGAGGCCCCGTCTGCTGTCCATCGAACAACAGGTTCAGCTACATGAGACCACGTCTCCATATCCACCTTGCAGAACGCCACCGGAAGTGTACTCTCCTGTTCAATCGCATGCGCGCTGTCCCGACGCGAGCTCGAGGAGCGCTCGTTGAACTGCACCGCCATCGCCGAACGCATCGCCTGGTGCGAGTTCGGGCGGTGTGTCGCACGCGAAAAATCATCGTGCGTCAACTCCTGCGTCAGCTCCGCCGGCGATGGACGACCGGCCGCGGGACCCAAACACTGCTCCAGGAGGAGACGGAACTTGATACTGGATATGCTGCGGAGGGAATCGGGTGGAGTCAACTAGGGGAAATGAGGGGAAAGAAACTACGTTTTTTTTCTTGTTGACCAGATCGGAGAGCGTCGTACACTCGGAATAGGCTTGCGAGTAGGTAAGCATCTCGATGAGGCAAATACCGATGCTGTAGATGCCGCTTTTGTTATTTCCTCGGTTCTGTGACATGACCTCGGGTGCAACATAGCGAAGCGAGTCCAGCGAGGCCAAAACACTTGCCACCGACATGTGAATAGGATCAAAGAGAAGACGCAGTGAGTTGTCGTTGCATCGATAAAGCATCGTGTTGCTAAGCGCAGGAAGCGAAATCTGATCAGCGTGATTCTCTAGCACCATCTCCATATGGAGGAGACAATGAAGCCATTTATTCACAGAAATGAGATCGGGGACGAAGAACTCATCCGGCCTCGATTGACTCTTTAAGTCCAGGAGGTAATCCAAAAAGGGAATACCGTCAACAATATCTGTAATGGTGATCATTACACTGGTACAAATGTCAAACCAAGAGTCGAATATGCGGACGAAGTAGGCGGGAGCATCCTCAAACAAATCAATCACCGCTTTAATCGATTCGCAAACGGGATGAATATCGATTCCCGTCATGTCCGACTCTATCCACTGGATTGATTGACCGGTTTGTTTATCAACGCCAAGATAACTAAATATGAAATAGAAGAAGATGACTGAACAATTTTTGACGGTCATTCTTACGAATTAGCGTGTTCGACTAGGATCTCTTATTCTCCGTTCCACCAGCCTACTCTCTCAAAGCGTTGTGTCGATATCATATTCGATTTCGTTTCAACCGAACTCATCAGAGAGGAAATGAGCAGAATGAAAACAAAGGTGGTTATCGCAATTGTGGGAAGGATGAGCATATTTGGTCATGCAAGTAGTAGACTGATGTACTGTCGCATTTCAAGGAGAAAACATGAACAATCATTGTGCACATAATGAAGAGCAGACAGAATGAAATGGTGACACCTTCGCGCCCTTGTCAACCACATCATGACTCCTCTCCCCCTTCTCTGCCTGTCCTTTCTGCTCCACTCTCTTCTCATTTTTATTGGGGCCTTTCTCGATACTTCTTCGTCCATTCACTTCACCGACATTGACTATTCTGTCTTCTCCGATGCCGCCCTCTCTATCTATTCCGGACACTCTCCATACCAACGAGAAACCTATCGTTACACACCTTTCCTGTTTCTCTCCATTCGCCTCCTCATCCATAGAGCGCTCCTCCTCCTTCCCAATCACTTTCTATCGCCTCTCTACGGCAAGTTCCTGTTCTCCCTATTTGACGTCCTCTGTGGTGTCCTCCTCTACTCTCTTCTACAAACCAAACAACGCTCCCTCTTCTACACCTCTCTCTGGCTATTCAATCCATTCGTTCTCTTCATCTCCACACGTGGAAGTGCCGATGCACTCGTCTGTTTCCTCCTCTTCGCAACACTCCTCTCCTTATCCAAACGGAAGATCGCTTTGGCTGCCTTCTTCTATGGACTTGCTATTCATTTCAGACTCTTTCCTGTCATCTACGCACTTGCCTTCTTCCTCTATTGTAATCAGAACCGTGGTTCCAACCTCTTCTCGCGTGACGCGCTTCTCTTCACCTCCTTCTCCCTTCTCACCTTCTTCGCTATTACTCTTCTCGCAACTCTTCTCTATGGATGCGATGTGATTCAACATGCCTTTCTCTATCATCTTTCACGCGTTGACTTCAAACACAGTTATTCTCTCTTCTTCTATCCCACCTACCTCTCTCTCCAAACAGGTTCACCGCTCCACCACATCGTTCTTCTATCTCAACTCCTTCTCCTCTTCCTCCTCTCCATACGATTCTATCCTTCTCCTCCTACCGCCCTCCTCCTCCTTTCTCTTCTCTTTGTCACATTCAATCGTGTCATCACAGCACAATACACACTCTGGTGGATTGCTCCCCTTCTCCTTGAAGTTCCCAATTCTTCACTCACACTCACACAGTGGATTCTTCTCCTTCTTCTCCTCTTCCTCACTCAGAATGTCTGGAATCTCGCTGCCTATCGTCTCGAATTCAAGGGAGAGTGGATGTTTCGTTCTGTTTGGATTGCCTCTATCTTCTACTTCATCGTTCACTGTCTTCTCCTCATTCTCCTCATTCGTCACCACAAGGAAGATGACTCGATTCATCGAAAAGTGGATTCGATTCTTTGTTGGAAACAAAGGGATATTGATGTATGGATTTGAGGATATAGATATGATTTGAGGATATTGATATGATTCAAGGATACACATAACACCATCACATTATGAAAACGCGACTCCTTCCCTCTTCCACACCCATTCACATCCCCATCACCCAACCCCAAACCACACATCCCATCATTCCCATCCTCCTCACCTCTCTCAAACGGTCTCATGCCTACCAAATCCAACAGTTCCTCGACGGATATCCATTCGCTTTCGCTGACACCATCACACAAGTACTCTCATTCCTCACTCTTCCCACTAGCTCCAAGCCCTCACTATCCACAACGCCAAATTCAGGTACCCTCTATTCCACTCTCTAACCAGATGCTCTCATTTCATCCTCTTTCAAGGAAACAACTCCACAACACCTCCAAACTCCATAACACCCTCTCCTTTCCAATATCAACTCACCATCGACTCCCAATCCATCCTCTGTTGTATTCCTGTACCTTTCCAATACTCTCTCCAACAAAGGAACAACATCTCGGGACAATTCATCTCTTCAACTATCCACCAGCTACTCCCCTCTTCTCAAAACCATTTCCATCCATGTCGCTGGAACTACGCGAGTTCATCCACTCCACCCAACCCTTCCGTTCGTTCCATCTGAACCCATCCTCTTCCTTCTATTGAATCGAATTGAGTCATCTGTGGTTTGAATCGAATTGAGTTGATGATGAGTTTGTTGATAATCAAGAGGGAGGATGACTGGTCATACACAGGATTTCTCACACTATCGCGTCCAGATCAGTCGGATTTGACAATTTCAATCGATACATCCTAATGGTATTGGGAAGAGAGCGGTTCAATAACTCTATAGGTCGTGTTGGTAGCAGCTGTGTTGACAAAACCCGGGAAGGGTTGGATTTGTGAAGTGCATTTGTGATGGCGTAGTGTTGGTGTCGAGACAATACGTGAATATGAATCGTATGCGTGTGGAGGTGAAGTGTGGTGCGTGAGGAGTGAGGAATAGGGAATCCTTGCAGTGTTTCCGAAGCTGTTGGGAGAGACAAACATGCAGCACACATTTGTGGAGGCGAACAACATGAGGTTGGAGTGAGAGAGGGATATGATGAACAGATATGTGTACCAACCGTTGGAGAATCTGATGGTGTTGGTGGTGACGACAAAGACGAGTAACATAATTGAAGACTTGGAGACGCTTCATTTGTTGGCGAAGAGTGTGGTTTGGATGAGGGTGTGACGGGTAGTTGTTCCCGAGTACGCAGGATCGATTCAAGAGGAGGCGGTAGTGGATCACGCGTTTGAGATCATATTTGCGCTGGACGAGGTGATCACGTACGGTGGAATGAACGAGCCGATTCCGTTGCAGCAAGTGCGTGTGAATCTGGTAGGAGCGAGAGATGGTTGTGAAGGAAGGCGATGGAGAGTCACGAGGAGAAGCTGTTGGCGATGGTTCAGGAGAGCAAGATGAACCAGGCGCGCGAGATTATGAAGCAGAAGGAGCGTGAGTTGAAGGCGAGTCAGCCGAGCCAGTCAGGTCTGTCGTACTTCGCGTCGTTCCTGTCGTCGGCGCTGGGTTCGGTGACGTCGAGTGTTCGTGGCGCCGAGTCCTCCGTTGCATCCCACGCGAGTAACGTATCGAGCATGAGCAGCAGTGCTCCGAGCATGAGCAGCACGATGCCGAGCACGATGTCAAGCGAGTGAGTGTGAGGAGTGGCGATGATGGACAGGACACCGAGTCTGGGTCGCGGAATGAAGCTGGGCGGCGGTCGGAAGGAGAGTCTGTCGGTGAGGGAGTGGCGTGTGGATGAGCAACAGGGCGTGATTGCGGAGGACCATCTGTCGGTTCCCGCCGCAGGGAAGGTGTCACGTGCGAGGACGGAGACTCCGACGAGCGACGTGAGTGTGGAGATTGCGGAGGAGCTGAATGTGAAACTGTCGCGTGATGGTCTGATCGAGACGGCGGACGTGAAGGGAACGCTGAGTGTGCGAGCGAATCGGAGTGAGGCGAGTCGTGTGAGCGTGTGTCTGAACGCGTTCGCAAGCGAGGGGTTCCAGCTGCAAGTGCATCCGACGATCGCTCGTTCGTTCCTGAGTGACCACGTGCTGCGACTGAAGCAGAGCGATCGCGGGTTCCCCGTGGACTCGTCGGTGTCGGTGCTGCGATGGCGGCAGCCGAATGGAGGCGACGCGTTGCTGCCACTGAACGTGACGTGTTGGCCGGAGACGAGCGAGGAGGGATGCACGGTGAACGTGGAGTACACGCTGAACGAGAAGGTGCTTGGGAGTTTGCAGAACGTGCGTATCTGCGTGCCGTTGCCGTCAGGTGTGTCGCCTGAGGTGAGTGCGATCGACGGAAGCTACCATTACGTGAGAGGTGGGAGAGGATGATGAGGTAGTTCCCAAAGGAGTCGTTTTTGGAGTGGGTGGTGGAGGATGTGACGAGTGAGAATGGGAGTGGCAATTTGGAGTTTTCGGTGAAGGGAGGAAACGAGGACGATTTCTTCCCGACGTCAGTGGAGTTCGAGTCGGGAGAGACGTTCTTGAAGGCGGAGGTGAGTGTTTGAGTGTGTGGGTGAGGTGAAGGTGACGGAAGTGAAGTTGGTGGACGGAGAGACGCCGGTGTCGTTCAGTCAGAGTCGTTCGTTGCGGGTGTCAAACTACACGATTGCCTAAGTGTGACTTATATATCTATAGTGACTTGGTTGATGATGTGTTTGTTGAAAATAGTATCAAATGGAAAAGACGTACATCTTGATAATCGAACCCATATTCAACCAACATCCAACAAACCATGCATTCACTCCATTGTGTTCCTTTGAACGAAGGATAGGAGTCAAATCAAATCCTGAAATGAAAGGAACCCCCTGGATGGGGGAAGTGGGAATCCATAGAGGGATGAATGGAAAGTGCCCCTCCCCCTTTGGTCGCCCTTCTTTCTCTGTCTGTCTATCCATATTGTTGAGTGATTAACAATTGAACAAATCATCAATCGTAAGTAAATGTGTATAGGGAGTAGTATAGGGGTGTAGAAGGGGAGTTGAAGCGTTGTGGTTCAAAAGTAACCGTGCGTAGATGGTTTCTGACATTCGTGTTACGTACCGTCGCAGACATTCTTACAATACTGCTTCCAACAAGTACCACATCGTGAAGACTCCTGGTAGGTGATTGCGTCGAGCGTGATAGGTAGGTGCTCGTCTGCTTGTTCAGTACAACAAGAAGATTGTGAGCCCGATGAAGTGCGGTTGCTGCAAGAAGCCTCTTGCTGGAGTGGGCGATGCGTCGAGAATGATCATTTCTAGCTTCCCCGCATCTCCTCGAGAGACATGAGAAGAATTCCCGCTTCTCAGCGCTCTGTGACCCGTGCTTATGGTGGTAATCTGTGCCACAAGTGCGTCCATGACCGGTGAGTTGTTGGGAGTCGTAGTTGACGGCCTAGCATTCTGCGTGCCTTCCTGATTGAGGAGCAGAAGATCGTGAAGAAGGTGGCTTCTGTGAAGGCTATGCAGAAGAAGGAGGAGAAGAAGTCGAAGAAGACGTCGAAGAAGGCCGGAAAGAAGACTGGAAAGAAGTAAGCGTGTGTCTATTGAAGGTCACTCAATACATGGTTTGTTTGTTTTGAATCGATCGGATGGAACGAGTGTGTTGTGTTGGAAAGAGGATGGTGTATGGAGTGAGCGTGTTTCGTCGGTCGTTTGCGTGGATGTGAGGTGTGATGAAAGTGTGTGAGAATCTAGTTCAGAGCCTCGGTTTGATGAAGGGAACGGGTGGACGATATCGATATCTTCTCGACGAGCGATCAATGTGAACGAAGTAGGAATGAAGAATGGGGCTGAGATGGCAGTATCGAGGACAGCCGTCTGTGAGTATTCGGGAGTACGCGAAATTGGAGAGTGGGGAAGTGGTTCCAACGAAGAAGGGAATCTTTCTGACGGAGGAAAACTACAAGGCGGTGATGGGATGTGAAGGAATTGTGAAGCAGTTGATTGAGAAGGTGAAGAAGGGTGAGACGAAGTGAGTAGAGTGTAATAGTATGGTTGTATTGTATTGATTGGTATATTCATGATTTGTTTCACATCATCATGAAACTGAATGCACGATTAATCCTTGCAGAAGCAGTGTCAATGCTGCTCAATCTTGTGTTGACACCGGTGTATTTTGTGGTCTACGTGATCAAAGTGACCCTTCGTTATTTGGATAATTCACAACCTGTAAAGGCGAAGCATGTTCTTATAACGGGGTCGACCTCGGGTTTGGGTGAGGCCCTCGCCCATTCCTATGTGAAGACGTGCAGCACTCTCATTTTGGTGGGAAGAAGCAAGGAAAAGCTGGAGTCTGTAAAGAGTGATTGCAAGAAGCTGAATTCGCGTTGCAATGTGAAAACGGTTGTTGGTGATATGAACAAGCCTGAAGAGTACAAGCACATCATGGAAGTGTGTGCGCGAGATGAATTGGTTGGATATGATAGTGTATGTTAATGGTAGGTCGATCTAGTCATCGCGGCTGCTGGAATCATTCAGTCAACTGCTGGAAATGGGGAAGATCTGATGGCCTATGGAACGGAAGTGATGGATGTGAATGTAAAGGGAGTGATGAATACCATTTTCCCTTTCATTCCCAAGATGAGGGTATCTTTCGTCGTGCCTATTGTTCCATAGAGTGCGGGTTTCGGTCAGATCTGTGTTATTGTGGGCGCTCTTGGAAATGGAACGTTTGGCCGTGATCCACTGTATGAGGCCAGCAAGAACTGTGTTCGCGTGATGCTGGAAGGTATGATGTCGTCGCTGCGTTCACAGGGAATTCAACTGACTATTGTGTCTCCTGGTAGGATTGCCGTCAGATTGATAGTTAGGTTTCTTGAAGACACGTATGACCGAGGGAAAGCAGACGTTTTTGGCGTTGGAGCCTTCGTTCATGGCGGAGCGCATTCATGAGGGTGTCTCACAGAAGGAGTCCTTCATTGGCGACCCGTACTTGGTATACCTTCTAACCGCTCTGGTGCGAGCCATTCCGGCACCGGTATTTGAAGTGGTGTCTGGTTGGTTAGGAAAGTAATAAGTGAATTCGCTCTGCGATTATGGTTTTTGTTTGGATACTTTTCATTTTTGATGATCCTGTTCTCTCTGTTCCACGATCTCTCTTCACTCATCTACATTGCACAGCACCATTCCTCCTTCACATTCTTCATATCCCAAATACCCCAACAATTCCTCACCCTGATGCCTTTCTTAGTTTTCACAATAATGGCAGCTGTTCAAGGTTTTGAGGTATTTACATTGCAATCAATGAATTTTAGGTTGTAATTATTCCCAATAAGGACGAGTGCTTCCAACCCTTGGAACGACATTGTATTCCTTCTTCCTTTGAGTATAAGGAGAATCGCCAGGGTCTATCGTACACATTTGAATTCTTCAAGCAATATGGTTTTGACCATGTATTGTTACCTCTTTGATTTGAGTTCTAGGTATATGTTGTTTGCGATAACGATATGGTGAGCGAGCAGGTGTCAATTTGTGCGAAGGGGTTGTTTCGTATCATCCGTTTGATCGATAGATTTAAATCATTTGTGAAGACGATCCAAGTGTATGGATCCAAGGGAACGGGAGATGAACTTCAGAAGATCTCTTCTCAGTTTCACTCTGACTTGATTGTGGTTACGGGCATTCCAAACCTGAAGATGAATCTCTTGAATGCTTTGGATGATTACAGGATTCGCAGTTGCACCCTCCTTATCGTTTTGGAGAAGCTTCAGAATCACAAGGAGGATAAGAATAAGGTCAGTCGTGGTATGGATTCTTCAGCGTAGGTTAACTCCATTTATGGCATTACAAACGATTGTCGGATCATATCCTATGCCGACGTATCAAGTCGCTTTAAGGAGTTCAACATCCCGAAGGCATTGTTGCAGGAGTGAGTGAAAGTGGATTGCTGAACACATAGTTTCCCTTCCTTCAATCTCTATACCAATCTGACGGACCGGAACATGTACTTCTGTAACACTACTTTCCTCAACTTGCTATCGGTTGTGAAACCTGCCGATGATCTGGAAACGGAATTCATTCCTGCGTTGATTCGACGACAGCATTACTATCGCGACTTTGAAGAGTATCGTCCCATGGAAGAAGTGATGAATGCGGCTAAGAAAGACAGCGGATTTGTAAACCTGCTTGTTGCCTATTACCTTTAGAATTCGAGTAACCGACTAATCATTCGTGGGTATTTGGTTTAGGGTGTTTGTTAATATGACAAGAAACAGAAGAGTTGTACGAATGATATTCCCATTTCAGGATCTCTCGGAAACAACGCGAATTGGCTTGGTTCAGTTTGATAAGACAATCCTTTTCTCGAACAATCAACTGTTCGGAAGGATCCTCATTTGGCTGCGTTGCGTTATTGATTTCACCCTTCCAAATCTGCACCACAAAGTACATGGTTGCTTCCTCTATCAACTGTTCATCGGCATCGAAGGTTTCTAAGAGTCGGTTGTCATTGGGTAGGATGTAGTGACGAATGAATCGCTGGCGATGAAGGAAGGCGTAAAGCGAGCTCGATGGGGAAGAAGGTTCTCCCGAATCATGATCATCGGATGGAGAAGGTGAGTTGTCTTCGTTATCGTCACTGGATGATTCTTGTGATGAGGGGATTTCATCGCACATACCCATTTCGTTCGGATGCATTAATTCATTTGTATCATCTAATGACGACTCCTTGCTAAATGCACTTTGATTCTGTGGATAATCATCAATGGAATTGTCAATGGAAGGATCTGAAGCGCACTCCACAGCTTCATGACAATCCTCTTTCATTAGGATCAATAGGAAACACTACCATCCTCCATCTCCACTGCCACGGGGAGCGACGATGTTTCCTGATGACCCTGCAACTCATCTTCAAACGACTGGAGATTGTGCTCGATCGTGTCAAAGTTGTACGTATCTTTCCAGAGGAAATCGGTGGAGTGGTGCGACCGATACTCCTGCAAGAGAGTCTCGTATTCCGAACGCCACCCGCACAACTCAATGAGAGTGAGCGCCAGTGTCTGACAGTCGCCGATCAGTGGAAGGTTGTTGTAACTAGAGATGAGGAGACTGAACAGAACGAACGTGTCATCTCGGAACATGCCTACAAGTTGATTGTTGATTAGAACGCGCGGGATACTTGAGGGCACCTTGCGAGGAATGAGACTAGTTGGAAGAGACGGAAAGGATATACCACATCGGATGGACCTGAAGCGAAGTTCCCATGACGAGAACGAGGTCTGTTTGATAGCAGTCTTCAGCGACGCAAGAGTAGAAGCGATCAGGCAAATCCTCTCCAAAGAAGACAATGTCGGGCTTAATGAGTCCACCACAGCTACCGCACACAGGAATGCGACGTTCATTCACAGCTTCTTGGGGAATGGAGGGGGAATAGGGTTTGTGACAGCGAATGCAGGCGCAGGAAGAACACGTGCCATGCCCCTCGACGAGAACGGGAAGAGTAAGTCCGGCGCTCCGATCGAGTCCGTCAATGTTCTGGGTGTAGACGCGTCGGAGAAGTCCCTTCTTCTGGAGAAGAGCGAGGAAGAAGTGAGCGGGCGTGGGGTGGTACTGGTCGTTGGTATAAAACATCTCCTTTGCGAGGATCCAAAAGGGAATAGGAAAATCGGCGAAGTCACGGAAACTGAAGATGGTGGACGGATCTGTTAGGAAGGGTACTGGATACTTGTTAAGGTTGCGGTAAAGACCGGATGCGGAGCGGAAGTCGGGAATGCCTGATGCTACGGGTGGGAATTGGAGCAGACACACTACCACACGAAATTCCAGCTCCAGCAACAACGATGATGTTATGAAAACGGTTCGAGCGTAAGCCTTCGATGAGGTCAGTAAGGGAACATTTGGGTCCATCGAAACGCTACAGTGGAAGAGTTACCTTAACACTTACGTTTAGAATGAATGGATTGTAGCCAATCCGATTATCGAAGGAAGAGGAAGAAGCGTTATCACTTTGGTCCGAGTCATGATCCATTACGGCGTGGTATCCTTGAACAATTCTCTTGCATTTCATGCACAGAATCTGATCATCGGAGGACATGGTATAGCAGCAATGATCTCTACAGTAAGAAAATGAAAGAAAGGAAACGTCTGCATGCTCGTATGGGCTTCCATTTCCTGAAAGCTAGAACAGGGTTCTCCGCAGTGAGTACAAATCCATGAGTGTGTATCTTGAAATCAGGACATCATTCAGTATGTACCTGTATAGGGAGCGCTTGGAGACAGATTGTCAATCATGTGTTGACATAGGCAGCACGTATCACTGTGCTCTATGCTGAACTGGGATAAATCTGCCATTGGTATTGAGGATTCACTGAGGTACTCTCCGCTGTTTTTGATGTGATTGCATAATTGTTGGGCAGTTTGGGATAGTCAATGATCGTAAGAATACGAATGTTCTCGCGTGAAGGATTCAGTAAACAAGATAAACAATCGATTCTATGAAGGTACGATGTCATGGAGGATCATCACCGGAGTTAGTATTCCACAATCTGCCACTACCACTGTTACACGTGTTTCCATCATTTAGTGGCATATTTCCTCTTCCCATCTTGTTTGTGATCCCACAGATTTGCATATGTGCCTACATACTTGGACAAAGAAGAATGGAGGACAATACAAGCTCGGATTCAGTGAAGGTGGACTCTGAGAAATCGAGCAGCGAGGAGATGACTGCATATCGTTGTGAATACTGTGGGACAGCGTTTCGAAAACATGCAAAGTATATTCGGCATCTTCGTACGCACACGAAGGAGGTAATTGCAATTGTATGATTTGAGTTAGAAACCATTTCCATGTCCGTATCCGGGCTGTGGAAAGGCATTTAGCCGCAAAGACCATATGATGCGACATCTCAGCTCGCACAACGAGGAGTATCTGTTTCCATGTATAGTAGATGGGTGTACAAAGAAGTATTCTTTTTGTAAGTTGAGTTGAGTAGATTCAAGAGTCAGTCCAATTTGAATCGCCATTTGAAATGGCATGAGAAGAAGCAAACGGATCCACCACAACAATACAAGTGTAGTCACTGTGACAAGACGTTCACAAAGAAGGTTCAGCTTCGGCGGCACGAGTATGTAGGTGGTATTTGTTCTTGGAAGAGTATAGTTACACACCGGAATAAAGCCGTTTGCATGCCAGTTTCCGGGCTGTAAGAAGGCGTTTTTAAATCCGGGGCAATTGGTGATTCATGAGAGAAGCCACCGTATGCATGAAATGAACTGCTAAGATGCAGAGAATACAGTTTGCGTTTGTGCTGTCCCTGGTTGTTCCTTTTCCACTTCCGATTTGTCTGTGTTTAAGTCGCACATGGAGAGTGCTCATGCGGATGTGAAGCCAGCCAAACCAGTGGCGCCTTGTTACCCGTGCACAGTTTCCGGTTGTTCCTACGTGTTTACGTCGGTTGGTGAAATCGAATGGAGTAAGCGATAGAAATCATCCCTGTCAACCCACATCGCGACCTTTCACAACCACATTAAGTACAAGTGCGAATACTGCAACAAAGTGTATTCGCAGCTTTCATCGCTTAGCCGACATAAGCGTGTGCATCGTTTGGAGATGGATGCGGAACAAGCGGTAGAGTTGAAGAGGCGACGAGTGATGCTGGCCATCAGTGGACGAGTGAAGCCGAGTTGTTACTTAGACATGAAGGGAGTGCCGGAGGAACTGTTGCTTGGGAAGAAAGGAGATGGCGCATCGGCTCAGAAAGGGGGTGATGTTTCAAAGGAGACGGTGGTTGCTGCACCGACGAATGGACTGGATCAAGCCTCCAACAATACAGTGACCGATCCCACTACTGTCAAAACCGACGATACATGGGGCAACAAGGGAGGCGATGTGCCACACGATAACACAGTTGTTATTTCAGTATCCGTTGACCATTGCTCTACTCCACACTCTCCTTCTTCGCCTCTTTCGAGGAATCCAGATACGCTTCATTCAGATCATGTGTCAAGTGATTCGTCTGTTATTGAATACCCACTCTCCGATAGTGAGGGGAACGAAGAGAAGCCTTTCCTCTCGTAGGTTGTATTGTAGTTGAATCTGTTTCTTTCATTCATTCACTGTCTTCGTTCACTAATTTCTGTATTTGATATGCGACGTCATTACCAAAAGACTAGTCCAATTAGAAGGAGCATGACACTCTTCGGTTTATCTCGTTCATCCTGCCTACTGTATTGGTTGTTTTTTCACTTACCAGTAGCTTGTTTTTCACGTTACTCCTTTTGTCTTGTTTGTCCTGCATTAATCGTCTGTATTGGAGTCGTAGTCCGCTCTTATTCTTGGCAGTACGTTATGAGAAAGGGACTGAAAAGGTAACTCCTCATTTGAAACAGGAGAACAATTATGTACTGCAATGGAGTAGATGTTGTAGTTGAGTTGATAAAAATAGAACAAATGGAAGGAGGACAGAAGGGACTGAGGGTTGTAGAACCCACAATGGCTACAGGAGAGGAAAAGGAATCGAAAGTTGCGGAAACGAGATTGTTTATGGAAAAAAGACAAAAGGGATTAAGGGTTGCAGAGCCCATAACGACTGTGGAAGATGACCAAGAATCGACAGTGGAAACAAGAATGACCTTAAAGGAAGCCCTTTCCCAACCCAGCCGTTTCTTCCCATGCAGCAAGGAGCATACTTACTTGGACCTATGCCAGGAGCATTATCTTGTGATGTGGAATTCGGGAACTCGGAAGTATTCTGACTATCAGAAAGATACATACAAAGGGAGTTCAACGGATTTCACGTATATTCTTCACACATCGTAGCTTTTGTTGTTTTCCAATCACCTAGAATGGGTCATATTCAACGTCTTTATAACGTGGTGAATACCTGGAATGGGTGACTGTGTATTGCCATTCTTATCCCTAGTCAGATAAATGCAGCTGTTCTGGTTTTGTGGACGGAGATTCCGGTGCTCGAAACCTTCCTCGATACGATTCATCATAACCATACTTGCCTTATTCTTTATGTGATTGATAACCGCAATCCCATGAAGGAAACGGACAACTGTGTATATATCAAAGAAGATCAGGGCTTGACTTGCCAACATTACGAGGATGTCATCTATCCTATTAACCTCCTGCGTAATCTGGCGATTGAAGCAACAAACACGGAGTACTATATCAACATGGACGCGGATATCATTCCGTCACGTAGGCCAGAGGACTGTGCTTTCATGTGAAGCCAACTTGTACACGGCGTTGCACCAAATCGACTTCTCTCCCTTTTCCAACAGGAAGATTGCCTTTATGATACCCATATTCCAGTATACTGTGGAGGAGCGAGCGAAGTGTTCAACGGATAGTTGTTTTGAGGGCATGGTAAGTCGTATTCCGCGAACGACCGCTGCCCTCCTGGCATGCATTCGTGGCGGACAGTGTCAGATAGCAAATGCCTATTTGACGACGCATGTAGGTGCTATGGAAAGGTACCATTGTAGCGAATCGTGAATAAGGAGTGGTGGAAACATGGGGTCGGTGTCCAGACACTCTCTTGCATGCCGTTCAGTGTGATGGAGCCCTATGTGATGGTGCGTCGTGATCCTCAAACGCCTCTGTACGATGCTTGTTTTATCAACTATGGCTACAACAAGGTCGAGTTTATTAAGGAGCTTCAAGCATCCGGCTATTTCTTTTACCCGCTGACGGGAGTATTTGGCTTTGATGCACCTCATTTGGAGTAAACGATCGAGTAGATGGTTCATTTGTAGGTCGAACACTGCCAAGTCGTATAATGGCAATCAAGAAGGACGCCAACGCATGAAGAAGTTCATTAGGGCGTTTTTGGATCGTTTAGGGAAGATGCCGAAGGTGGAAACTCAGCCTGTATGCAATAAAACGATGGCTCAAAAGGTATTCCCCACGATGTTTTTGGGTGTTTGTTGGTAGATGAAATTTAACTGTACTCCTATTAAAAAAAGTCTATTCCTAGAAGATAACCTAGGAAACGCTGAAATGGTCTCATTACGCCAAATGCGCCATGCCGAATCCACCGCCTTCTATTCTAATCCACTCCTGTCTACTTGCATTCAATGCATCGTTGTATCATGCTACTACTGGGGTTCCTCATCATATTCCTGTTGTCTTCTCTTCGCATTTACACGAATTGTACTGTAGAGCGAAGAAATGTGGTTCTACGTACAAAGCAGGGAGAGGTACTGGATCGTTGGAACAGTATGCATGTTTCGCCTGTCAATCCCACAACTGTCCCATTTCAAGAAGAGAATGTGACAGAACAACCGACTTCTGTTATCTTATCGAAACCCATCAACTACGCAGACGAGCGACGGAAGATCTATCCCAACTTTACAGTGGAGACATCGTTTAAGGAATACGAGAAGCGCCTAAGCCAGACGCTGCGAAACTACAGCATTCAGGAGCAGAACTGCTATAGGAGAACGAGTCAAAGCTGTCTTTCTTTTAACAAGAAGGAAACGTCGGTAGCTCTGAAGAAGTACAAGGAAGAGGACCTTCGTTTAGTTGTTCCCTCTCATGTCGAAACTGTCGTTGAGAGTATGGATTGTGGGAATACAACCTATTTGGTGGGAGTTGTTACGGCTCCTTTTCAATTTGCGGAGCGCTACGCAATTCGCCGAACATGGTGCAATCCCCGACACAGTCGGTTCCGATGCTTGTTTTATGCTGGATACACGTATAACCAGACGATGTACAATACATTTTTGAAGGATGAAGCCGCGAAGTATGGAGATATTGTTCAGTTTAACATTGCGGATACCTATCTCAATCTGACGATTATTCAACTCAATTCGTATAAATGGGTATTATCTCACTGTCCGTCGATGCAGTATTATGTTCGAGCGGATGCCGACATGCAACTAAATCTGGATACAATCGCAGACTATATTGTTCCGACACTTCCTTCGAGTTTCGCTTACGGTCACGTGTTCCGAAATGCAAATGTGTTCCGTAATCCAAACCACAAGTATTACATGCCGTATTCTGTGTATGCGAACAAAAAGTGGCCCCCCTATATTTCGGGATGTATGTGTATTTTAAGTCGGGACGTGCTGGAGACCATTGTAGAGGGGTCGGAAACGGTTCGACCCATTCATTACATCGACGATACCTATTATGGACAGATTTTTGAGGCCTATAATGTAACGATTATTGACGATACGAAGTGGATTGAAGTGAATCAGTTACCAATGAACGAGATTCTGAAAACGACCTGTGCTGCTGTCCATCGGTATTCTCCTGTCGATCTGTTAGCCTTGGATGCATTAAAGTGATTGATCTTTTCATGTGTTTGTTGTCTCATAAATTGTAGTGTCCAACCTGCACAGTAGAGAATCGGACGTTTAACCCGCATGAAGCAACCAACCATGGATCATCTACGATGTAAATCGATTGGAGTTGCAAATACAAAGAATGAAACAAATAGGTGTATCCAAAACAGAGATAGGGTATCACCAGAGCATGATTAGCGAGTTCTGTGAAAATAATCTATCCCTTTCCCTTTCCACAATCACCTATCCTAGTTTCCAAACGAAGGCAAAATGGGAGGTGTTTCATTATTCGGTCATGACCCGATTCTTATCATGCCTAATGAAGCGTTTCAACGGCTCTGGTAGATCACTTCGTGATTTTTGAGTGGAAAGAATAAACGTACAGTATCGTAGAGAAGTGTTTGTAGTTGAAGAGGAGAGATCTCAATCGTAAAGAAGACACAAGAGTGGCTATTGCTTGTTTGTTGCTATATGAGTGGTCAGATCCAAGGCATCGGATCGATTATTGACCCTTTCTCGTTCACACCCAGAATGACCCTCTCCTCTAGAAAACGAGTCAGTACTCTGCTCTATTAACTCTATATGCCATATTCGATACAGTGTTCATTATTTCTTGAATACAGCTCCCAGTGTCTTTCACAACTATTCTTACCACAATGGTGCATTTACGAGTCCCATTCAGAATAGCCTGACTATGAAAAGAGATTGAAGACAGTCCTCGTTGTGAGCAGAATCGTTTCCATGAAGTGGAAGGAAGTGAAAGAGTGTGCTATTGGAGATTATTTGCTGAGAGAATCAAGTAGTGAACGATAAACGGTAATCAGTATCTGTCCCTATTCTATAAACTCCTTTAATGAATAGCCCAATTAGTGTATTCACCATAATCTTTCTATGTTGCATAGAACAGTTGCTTTTTGTATGATTGAATGGCGGCTGTCATGTCTAGTTGCTGCTCTTAGTCTCTTGGTGTCCGCAGCGTTTGCTTTGGGTAGATGGTTTTGGATAGTGTTAACCCGTAGATGAATGCGATGAAGGCTTCATCGGAGTGAATTTCAGCAAGGTTTTCGACGGTACTCACTGCAAGGTTCGCCTGAGCGATGCCTCCATGAAGACGGACGGCCTTGTTCTGATCGATTCCTTTACTGGAAGTGCTGCTTATTGTATCAACCCTGGCTACTACTACATTGGATGCGATGGTCCCGCCACTGTGTTTATCGAATTATTGGGAACCAAGACAAAGCTGGAACATGATCTGCTGTCTGCACCCTACTACAAGGTGATTGCTCTGAGTGCTGACGAGGACTACATTACCGTTCCTGAAAGCCACAAGAAGCCTGATCTGGATAAGAGCAAGCCTCTGACCGGAAAGCCTGCCTATCCTGCTGACCCCACCTACTATGGTTCCGACTTCACTTGCGATGAGAAGGGTTACAGAAAGTATCTGAGCAAGTGGACTCCTGCCATGAAGAGCACGTCTCGCGACCCCTCTACGGAGGAGTTCAAGAAGCGTCTGGGATACTTCATTGACTCGTGCGAGAAGATCCACGACTGGAACACTCTGGACAAGTACAGAATGGAGTTCACCTTCTACGCTGACTGGCATCCCGATGAGTTTGAGGAGATCACCACCACCAAGCAGAGATACTCTGGAGTCAAGACTCCTGTACCTTCTGTGATTCCCGTGTATAACAACACCAACTACCGTTACCTCATGCCTTCTATGGATCCCTGTGATGGAAATGCGGAATTGAGAGCTACCATCTCCAGACCCCAGAACTGCTCTGTGTCGTGGGCTTTCGCCACTACCAACTCGATTGAGTACGCGATCAAGAAGATGTACTACGAGGAGTACGACCAGATCGTGGAGGTGTCTCTGTCTGCTCAGGAGCTGATTGATTGCGTCGGCAAGGAGCACGGAATGAACGGAAAGGTGTGTGATGGAATGCCTCTTGCCTGGGCTTTCGATTACATCTACGAGAACGGTATCGCCTACAGCGAGTTCTACCCTCATACGAACGTGGAGGCGTTGGACATGGAGGGAGAGGATGGAAACAAGGTGACTGGATGCAGAGTCGTTCCCGATGAGCAGAGATACCACATTGCTGGATATGAGAAGCCTGCTGCCTACAACAAGCTGGGTCTGTTCGAGCTGGCTCTTCAGGGACCTGTTGCTGTGACGCTGGGTCTGGACCCCGAGTACTTCCAGTTCTACCGCAACGATCGTGAGGAGGGTCCTTACTTTGACACTGCTTTCTGGAGACCTTCCGTGTATGGAGTGCTGATGGAATTCAATCAGTACGCCGTGGAGGGAGAGCCCGAGCTCCCGAAGTGGCCTTTCTTCGCCGTGGAGACTCGTCTGCGTGCTTGCGATTCCTTCATGTTCAAGCTGCCCATCCGTGAGTCGGAGGCTGACGCCAACATTGGTGGTATTGCTGGTTTCGCCATTCGTCCCATCGTGGCGGATCTTCTGCCTACTCCTGTTCCCTTCACTCTTCCTCCTACTCCCACGCCCACTCCTACCCCGACGCCTACTCCTACTGTCACACCCACTCCCACGCCTACGCCTACGCCTACTCCCACTCCTACCGTTACTCCTACTCCTACTCCTACCCCCACTCCTACCGTTACTCCTACTCCCACTGTCACTCCTACTCCTACTCCTACTCCCACTCCTACTCCCACTCCCACTCCTGAGCCTTGGTTCCCTGTTTACGATCCCTTCATTTACGGAGATAACTGCAACTACGAGACGGAATCGACTTGCTACGAGGATGTCATTTCCGACGATGAGGTTCTGAGAAGATACCTGGAGGTTCGTGACGGCTTCATTCCTCAGGCTCTGAAGTACACGCGTGTGCTTGCTCTGTCTGGAATGACCAGCATTTCGGTCGCCAGATTCCACGAGTCGTTGAAGCTGCATAAGGATTACTTGAATCCTGCTCCTGTGGATATGTACTTCTACTCGGATGATATGCGTGTCCGTTACGTGGATGCCACCATGGCTGAGTCTCTGATTTCGCTGGCTGAGTACACTCGTCCTTCTCGCATTGTGTTCGGAGACGGTACCTTCAAGCGTGAGGGTATGGCTGCTGTGATTCACTGGATGGTCGAACACCGTGGCAAGGGCTACTTCCAGAACCTGGAGTACTTCCAGATCTCGGGTCACAACGTGGCTGCTTATGGAAATGACACAGATATCGTCGCTCTGAACAGCCAGATCCTTGGAGACCTCCGCATCATGTGCAACGACACTTACTTTGAAAACCTCAAGGAGATGGTGTTCGATAACAACGGTTTCACGGATACGAGCGACAAGTTCAATGAGGTTCTGGAGAAGGCTTGCGAGGATATGGATAGCCAGGTCACTATTAGTGCTAAGAAGAATACTGTTATCTATCCCACGATGTGTGACGATCGGTCCAGAAATAACCTGCCCTACTACGATATGCGTGATGCCAATGATACTGCCCAGTGCCGTTTCACGTGGAACTGGGAGAAGGGCAATATCAACAACGTGTATTCGCCTGTTGGACCCTTCCCCAATAGCTACAACCAGCCGTGCCCCGGTGTGACTGCTATCTAATGTGATAGAGGTTGTTTGTTGGAATATGCACAGTGAACAGGTTGATTCTCTATGGATAGTAGTAATCACTATTCATGATGTTACACATACGAATTCGATAATCTTACTTCCAGTACATCCTGACTGCATTTGCTTCTTGTACGAATACAACATCATGCGTTTTCAATACGAGGATTAACATGCGATGATCTGGAGGTGAATAATCATTGCAATAGACTACTTTGGAACAAAAGAAGGCAACACATAAGAATCCAATGATCATCGCAACAAACAAATGAATAAGAGTGAAACAGATTGATAATAGCACTTTTTGACGAGTTGAAGCGATCAACCACACATTGAAAGAATGATAACTGACAGGGAAGACACTTGATTGGATTCGCCTCACTATGCCTGGCAGGGAATCCATGCACTCGACGCGTGTAATTGGATGAACAAGAACCGGCGAAGGTGTATAATGGTTCCTTCTTCTCCGCTTTCTTTAGAGAATTCGGCGCTTCATTCTTCACGATAAAGGACTACAGGTCAACAAACGACTCCATTCCTACCGATTCACGATACCCCGCCTTCACTCCCTCAAGCACTTCAGCGTAACAACGAACCAGCTCTCGATTCGCGATGGTACAATAGCCTTTTCCAATGGAACATGGAATGGGAGGAACGATAAGAATACGATTACCTGTTGTGGAATAACAGCAGTATACCCACTGACCAGAAACAAAAACAGCATGAACAGTTGGGGGAGAGTAAGATTGCTAACTGCTCGAATATACATAATCCATAACAATGCACATTCATAGTGTTCATCATTTCACTCTAGGTTTCTCTTCTCTCTCCCCTCCACTGTAGGTGGTGAACAACCCCGAGTTCCTCGCGGAAGGCACCGCCATCAAGGACCTGCTGAGTCCCGCGCGCGTGCTGATCGGCGGCGAGAGCGACCCCGCGGGTCAGGAGGCCGTACAGGCACTAGTGGACATCTACGCGCACTGGGTGCCGCGCGAGCACATCATCACCACTAACACGTGGTCCTCGGAGCTGGCGAAGCTGACCGCCAACTCCTTCCTGGCGCAGCGCATCTCCTCCATCAACGCTATCTCCGCCGTGTGCGAGAAGGTGGGTGCCAACGTGCTGGAGGTGTCCCGCGCGATCGGCGCGGACCCGCGGCTGGGCAGTCGCTTCCTGCAGGCGTCGGTGGGCTTCGGCGGCTCGTGCTTCCAGAAGGACATTCTGGACCTGGTGTATCTGAGCGAGAGCTACGGGCTGACGGAGGTGGCGGAGTACTGGCGGCAGGTGGTGAAGATGAACGACTACCAGAAGGAGCGGTTCGCGCGCCGCGTGATCAAGGACATGTTCGATACGGTCGCTGGAAAGCACCTGGCGATGCTGGGATACGCGTTCAAGAAGGACACGGGCGACACGCGCGAGACGGCGGCTGCGTACGTGAGCAAGATGCTGCTGACGGAGCTGGCGCACATCACCGTGTTCGACCCCAAGACCACCGAGACATCGATGTTCATGGAGCTCGAGTACACGTGCGGCGTCACTGAGGAGACAATGCCGAATCTGAAGAAGGACCTGATCATGGTGAAGGACCCGTACGAAGCGACGAAGGGAGCGCACGCCATTCTGGTGATGACCGAGTGGGACATGTTCAAGGACCTGGACTACCAGCGCATCTATGACCAGATGCAGAAACCCGCGTTTGTGTTTGATGGTCGGAACATTCTCGACCATGAGAAGCTGAGAAAGATCGGCTTCCAAGTGTATGCCATTGGGCAAGCGGTGAACTAAGTGTCTTTCGTGATTGAGTGTATTTGTTGATGACCATGCCAGTTCTGTGAGTACGATTATGACTGCGTAACAATCAAATCATAATGGAGTCAAAACATTAATAAAGGATGATTGATTGCAAACGGGAAAACGCTTCTGAAATGGGTATTCTCGGTCAAGAATTCGTTGAAACTCCATATACACGTTACCCATGCTTAGATAACCCTTTTTGTGATAATCACTTCGGTAAATGGAACTAGAATCAACACCCAACTCATTTCATACTCTTTATGGGCCAAGTCATTCATGAATGCATGATTCAAAATGAAGAAATTATAATTCGCGGCACGCAAATGCTCCACAAACTGGACCTTGTTGTATCCATAGTTTATAAACTGCTCATAAAAGAGAGGAGTCAACGGAGTATACTTTAGTATTACATATCTACAACTCAGGATGCTATAGGGAACATACGGTTCTTGGAAATCAACAAATGTACAATCCAACTGAGAAACTACAGACTCCTTTGGCGCCCCAAACCATGGTGGTATCACATACAACTACAATGAATCGCCATCCATACTCCAACGTGTGTGCGAGGATACTTCTTGCGCATTTGACATATAGTTGAATTCAAACACTCGATTAACTCATTCTTATTATTGGGTATGAGAGGAATATTACTACATGAAATACAAAGAAGAGTACTCACAGTGGTAAACAATCCTCTAGAAGAGAACAGTACGGAAGGATCCTATTGCGATCAAAGAAGAAGAGAGGAATGATGATTGCGCTTCGTCGACTATCTTTCAGCCACTTCGGGAGCTTCTCCAATTGACTATATAGATTCCGACTTATCATCAGATCCATATCCAACACCATGAAATGTGAGGTTTCGATGTTGCGAATGCCAAGATTTCGCAGAAAATTGATAGGGAATATGGAAGACTCCACAGTGTAAACGATGGTGATCACGCGGTCAGGAATACGAAGGGATCCTAGAAAATCCACGGTCTTCTGTTGTGTATCATTTGAAACGGAGATAACAAAAACGTAACGACCAGGCCATCGAGAGAGTATTTGTGGGAGCATAAACAAACGCGCAGATCTAAATGAGATAGAAAAATGAATGCTACGATCCAACGGTAACAGCAGTGACCTCAAAGGGGATATCAACTGGAGGATAGCGAGCTAGAATGAGAGGGAGCGAAGAAGACTACCATTCTCATTCGTAACGATATCAAAAACTTCGCGATTCCCCACAAACTTCCGAATTCGTTTCCATTTCCTACTCATACGAATAGGATTCCGTAAGGGACAACCCTCGCAATCGCCACGATCAGAACGCTCAACACCTAGAAAAACGTTCCTTCGACTCTTGTTGAGAAATGCTCTACTTCCATTGCCCGAAAGCGGGACAAAAGAGTCAAAACAGTGATCATAGAAACTGCGATGAGAAGGGAGCGAAAGTGAGTAGTTGGCAATTGCTTCTTTTTCTAACGCATAGAGAACTGCAAGGCGACTTTGATATAAAGTATCGTTGAGATGATCATGAGGGTAATCCAATTCCATGTACACTTCAACCGGAGTGTCCATGTTCCTCCTACAAAACGGAAGAGACAATCTCCGAGAAAGATCAGATTGTGTCACGGAAAAGGAATGATTTATACACTTCAGCGAATCATGTGAAACGGAGCGGAGCGGAATGGAAAAATGAATAACATCCAAGTGACTATCATAAGATCGAAAGCACTCTACCTACCCAATATCAATGCGGCTGCAGAGTAAAACTAAAAATACAGTGACCAATGAGATCATCATCCAAATCTATACAAAGATTAAAGTAGTGGTTTCATCCTGTTGCAACGGGACAAAGACTCTTTCCGATCTTTACATATCAAGTGGATTACTGAACGCGCATCGGGGAAACTATTGAATGAGGAAATAGTGGTTTCAACATGTAATATGGGTTCCCAGGATTCGAATGAGAGTGTATTGGGATCAGAAATACAACCAAGTAAACATGATGAAACGATTGTGTACAAGTAGGTGATACGACATAGATATTGAAAACACAGAATGGTATCCATACATTTACAATTGGTAGTAATCGTTGTAGACAGAACCTTAGTGAACGAGTTCGAATCCAAATTCATCTTTCAACGAGAAGGATTTGGAGTTGATGTGAAAAGCGAGAAGTAGAAACAGCGGGAATGAATAACATGTGCTAGCGAGATCGGAGATAACAGGAACGGATATAGAGTGTTCGTAATTCTGAGAGTGCATTGAATTGGTTATCGCTTGTCACGAAATCGATGGAAATGATTGCTATAAGGAATAACACGAATGTCAACAGCGAGGTATGAATTGGATTGGATAAGGATGTGTATGAAATGGAACTCCACTAGGAGTGAAATAATGCATATGCGAAGCGGTAGTCATGTGCCTTAAATCATCGGGGTTATGAGGGTGATCTCACCTATTACCGTGCTAGTTCATTGCGTCACCATGTTGTCGCGTGGAAAGTGACATCCTGTTGGTAGCAAAGAGAGAGGTTCACCATTTCTATACTCTTTTCCGTCATCAACACCTTCAACACGAGGTTTCCGTTTTCACCTTGGATTTCCAGTCAAACACTATCCGACCAGGCGTTACGATGATTCTTCATGCGGAAAGTGTCCTGTATGCAGTTGTGATAAAAAGGAACTTCATTGCCTGTGTATGGGAGGTAACAATAATCGTATAGCAGAATCAGGTCACCACCCAAAACTAACCACGACTCCTCTTTGTGAAATCGTCATTAGACATCAAGCAACCCCAGCACGTGACTGAAAAGAAATCACTAGTCCAAACTGAAAGAAGGTGTGGCAATAAACAGAAATGCAATCATACAAGGTATTGGAAAGACCAAAGAGAAGCAGACAACCGAATAAGCCTATTCCTAAGTGGTGGTTAGGAATCCTAATGAGAGGATAGTATTTGTTGCATTCGACCCAAATGATGTCATTCATTAAGGAAACTAATAGAAGGTCAATGACGGTTAATAGAAATGACCCGATTCATCCACTCCTAACTCAAACGACGATTGAACGCCTGCTGACCAATCAATTGAATACCTAACTATGAGTGTTCTCCTAAGTTCTCCTTATTTGTCCCTAATGACTTGATGAAATGATGATAACGAGATGGAGAAGAATGAGGTGATGATGGTTTGAATGCGTTAAGTATGCAAAGGATGAAGGAAGGGAAATGTGATGAGATGGTGAGGTATGCACAGGTATACAGATTTGCAAGAGTGTCGCAGAATACATTTCTGTGATGATCCTAATGAATGGAGGTGTTGCTGAAGTGAGACGAAGAGAGGAGAAGAGGAAGAAGTAGGAGAAATAGGGTTTCACTGCGATATGCGAGTGTATGAAATGATTCGATGAGGGGAATGTTACGGAGAATAAGTGTTACACAGTACCGATTCGGGAGTGTGGTTAGAAGCAACATGAAAGCGAATTCATGATTGGGTGATACCAGTTCATTGGTTCGATGACAAGTGATAGGCTCCATACGTGAAGTGAGTGAAGAGGTCGATAGCGGAAAGAATGAAGTGTTTTCTCGATCAAAGTGAATCAGATGAAATCCATAGTTCCACCAACGCACGAAAACGAGAGAGTGAGGGACAGTGATAAAACTACAGTGTTCCATTCTTGGTATTGGAAACAGGAGAAACCCCGTCACTTCACCAGCCATTGCTTCATATGACCTCCTCATACTCCTTTCTTCCAAAACGGCGTTATGGTTGCATGACCAGTAGTCACATGATTGCAAAGACAAGATTAGGAACACCATTCGTTTTTAGGTCCGTCCTAATTCTGGTGTTTGGTATTGTTTCTATTCTCCATCTATGAGTGTTATTGTCATTGGTTTATTGCTGCTCATTCAGCGTGACATACAACCATTATCCTTGAACCCTAGTGATTGCTGCTCCTGTCAACCTTCACGACTGGGACTGCGACAACTGGAACCTGGTCGCCACGGTGAACCAGCCCATCACTCCGGTCACTTGCACTTGCACTACCTATCGTACACCCCGTTTCAACCCCCAGCTTCCTGTGGGTCTTTCTTACGAGTACACTGCTAACGACAGCTTCAAGACGGTGCGCATTGTGGGTACTCCCTCTGTCCCCCAGCAGACCAAGACCTACTCTGTGGGTTTCAAGGAGTATGTCAGTCAGCTGCGTATTGGTGTCATTGGAACTCCCACGTATCTGAGCTATGGATTCGACTCCATGACCCAGTACGTCGGTGTGCCCATTGAGCCTGTGCCTGCTCGTTCGGACGCCTATCTCAATGAGTTCACCATCAATCCTGCTCTTCCCGAGGGAGTGAACCTGGATCCTGCTACGGGTACCATCACTGGTTCGTTTAGAAATACTACGAGTAACCAGGTGTACACGGTGACGGGAAGAAACACGATGGGAGCGACAACGACGACGATCAAGTTCGTTGTGAGAGAGAACTCGGAGATGACTCCCGGATTTATCGGTTGCTACTGGTCTGGAACCACGGAGTGCAGAACCCCTGCCTTCGATTACTACTACCAGAACACGGCTCAGTTCTGCCAGAAAGAGATGAAGCTCTCCTTCACGGATACCTACGCGGAGGGTTCGGGAAACACGTGGCCTGGTCTGGATAAGCGTTTCATTGATTACTACACTTCCTACATGTATGGAACCATCCAGACGGTCGTGGAGGCTGATTACGTCTTCTCGCTGGCTTCGGATGATGCCTCGTTCCTGTACATTGATTCGCTGGAGACTCCCGTGATCAACCGTGATGGTTGCCGTGGACTTTCTACGGATACGGAGACTGTCCATCTGACTCCTGGTTATCATCTGTTCGTGGTGAAGTTCCTGGAAGTCAACGGAGCTGCTACGCTGTCTCTGAGGTACGCTTCTCCGGAGGCTGGTCTAGATCAGCAGGTTCTGGACAGCACGAACACGAAGGTGGGAGGACGTGGACCTACGTTCATCACGTATCCTCTGATTACCGGTTACGCGAACGCCGAGCTGAAGGTGTACACTCCTGAGAGAGTGTCTGGAGACGTGGAGAAGTGGGAGGTGAATCCTCCTCTTCCCGCTGGTATGACGCTGGATCAGCACCGTGGAGAGATCCGTGGAAAACCCACGGCTGTGTACACGGGTTATCACACGATCACTGCCACTGGTTCCAACGGATCGGGTGTGGCTTCTACTCAGATTCAGATTGTCATTTCGGACAAGCCTCTGGCTGGTCTTCGTGGTCAGTACTACAAGGTGTTCGATACTGAGCTGTGCATGTACACGAACCTGGCTCTGACTCAGATGGAGCTGAAGATGGTGAGACTGGATTCTCAGATCAACTGGCCTCAGACCACTTCGGGTGTATGGGAAGGACTGCCGACTAACTTCGATACCTACTTCTTTGCTGAGTGGGAGGGATACCTGTACTTCGATGAGATTGGTACTTGGACCATTCGTATGAAGTGTGATGATTCGTGCCGTCTGTTTGGAATTGAGGAGACGCTTCTGATCGATGATTGGTCTTGCCACTCCACTTGGGTAGCGAAAGAGGGTACGATTGCTGTTTCCGCTCCCGGTTACTACTACTACAAGATCCGCTACCAGCAGAAGGAATCCACGAAGGGCTTCGTGATGGAGTGGAGAGCTCCTACGGGTCAGTTTGAAGTGATTCCTGCTGACAAGATCTTCCATCTGGCTCCCGGAATGCTGTCCTACGAGTACGAGCAGGCTCACTACTTCCAGGGTGTGAACATTGTCGAGAACAAGCCTCGTCTCTTCTCGATTGAGTCCTGCAACAACTACCAGATTTCTCCCGCTCTTCCCAACGGTTTGACTCTTAACGTGGTGTCAGGTGCGATTACAGGTGCTCCCACTGCCGAGCAGGTGCTGATTCAGTACACGGTCACGTGCACGGCTCCCAGTGGAACGGTGAGTGCTACGATTCGTTTCGATGTGTTCTACGAGCTGGCTCCCTCTGGTTTGAGTCTGTATCAGAATGGAGTGGCTATTGGCTCGAGTACCGTGATGCTGAATCCGGGTACTGTGATGTCTACGATTGCTGTGAATGGAAACAAGAACGGTGTGTCTTTCTCCATCAATCCCGCCCTTCCCTACGGTTTGAGTTTCAATACTGCTTCGGGTTCCATCACGGGTACTCCTTATGAATCGTCGGACGCGAAGGCGTACGTGATTACTGCCAGAAACAACGGAGGTGTCATGACGATGCCTCTGACGCTGGGTGTGCGTCCGTGCAAGGGAAATGGCTGGACGAACGACCTGTACATGATCAAGATGATCAAGGGAGGTGGTTCTGTGACTGTCAAGGAGGGCTCCTCGATTGCTCAGTGCTCGATGGGAGAGTTTGATAACGATGGAAACGCTGTAATGTCGAACTGCCAGAAGTATCTCTCTGTAAACTATGTCATGATGATTTGCATGGCTCCTTCCGCTACGGCAAAGATTGAGCTGACCTGCACTGAGAACTCGGGTTGTCTGTCTCAGATGCACCGTTCGGACGGAAACAGATGGCCTTCTCGTTTCACCTACGTGGAGGAGCATTCCCAGCCCTACACGGACACTTGGGACTTCCCTTCGTCTCTGACTCCTCTGACCTCGCTGTCTCTGTCTTCGGATGAGACCACTGTGTACACGGGAATGCCCATGAACACCATCTCCATCACTCCCAACGGTTGTTTCAAGGAGATTATTGTCGAGCCTTCGCTTGGTTCTGATTTCACGATGGACCTGGAGGATCCCAAGATTAATACACAGATCAATGGTGTTGTCAAGTCTGTGTTCACGGTGACGGCGAAGGGTGACGCTGGAACGGCTTCTGCCACGCTGACCGTCAACTACCGCGAGTGTGGCGATGATGGAAAGTCTGCTGCTATTAAGTGTGTCATTATCACCAAGATGTACGGTAACGAGCAGTCGTACAAGCTGATCAACTCCAGAAAGGAGGAAGTGGCGTCGGTGGGTGGATTTGCTACGAACAGCGAGTACACGAACTCGTTCTGTCTGGAGACGGGTGACTACAGTGCTGTCCTGTACGATTCGTACGGTGATGGATGGACGACGGGTTCCTTCCTGTACATTTACGACTCTTCCAACACTCTGATTCAGGAGTTCACGATTCCTGCGCTCACAACGGGTAAAACGAATACGGAGTACACTGGTTATTTCTCTGTTGCTGCCAGCTCTGGAGGTTTAATTGCTTGGGACATGATGCTGAAGGGTGAGCCTAAGAAGGGATGGAACAACATCGATTTCGATAGCTCGTCGTGGGAGAAGACCAGCGGAGACCTCGAGTACGGAAACTGGCAGCAGAACACTGTCTACTTCCGCTACATGTTCCTGGTGGAGGAGGCCATCAAGTATCCTCTGGTCCAGTACGGAATCTGGTACAAGGATGGTATTATCATCTACCTGAACGGAGAGGAGGTGTGTCGTCGCAACATGCCTTCGGGAACGATTGAGCACAGCACAATGGCTTCAGCGACGTTTGTTAGTTACTACCAGCGTGTTGGAAGCGCTCCCGGTTATTTGTTGAGGGATGGGAAGAATGTGATAGCTGTGGAGATCCACAAGCACGCTTCTACCACTGGTGCTGTTCAGTTCAGTGGATATGCCAACGCTCTTCAGGGTGATTGTGTATCTCGTGTGAGCGGAGGAACCATCACGGAGTCTTCCTTCTACAATCGACCCGATTACTCAGCTGCTCAGGCTTGGGATGGTTTAGAGACGACGGAATGGATTGAGAACGGATCGCCTGCTTGGACTGTGTACTCGTACAACTTTGATCGCATGGAATGGGTGAACAGATTTGTTTTGGTGTCGTCCTCGAATGCAGAAAGAGATCCCAAGGAGTTCCATCTCTATGGAAGTCGAGATGGAATGAATTGGGAGGAGCTGGTGGGAGAAAAGTCGACTGCACTTTTTTCGGCTCGCAAAGAGAGAAAGGAGTATCCGATATTGGAGATGGATGCGTATTCGGCGTTCAGATTCGAGATGATGGATTCAGTGTCTGGATTGAACAAGTTGTCAATGTCAGTAATTGATTTGATGACGTGTCAGCTGAACTATTGTGTAAAGGATGATGTGTTTCCTTCAGTGATGCTGAATGCGACGGCAGTGGCAGAGTGTCCAGAAGGAATGATTGGTGAGATGTTCCGCAAATGTGAGTTGGTGGCTGAGCGACCTCAATGGAGTGAGGTGGATATGAGTCATTGCAAGTCAACGAAGCAGCCATTAAACAAGGCATACATTGATGTTGTCTATTATCTGACAAATGTGACAATGGAAATGATGGAGAGTGGATTGGGTGTGAAGATGGGAATGGTAATAGCGGAGGTAGTGAAGGTGCAAACGAGTGTGGTACAAGTGTGGTATCTGAAGGATATCAGTAATGAGTATGAAGAAGAGGGAATTCCCGCGGTAGCGGTGTGGGTGCGGTTCACACTGGATGATGAAAATGCTTCGAGTGTATTTGTGAATGTGAAGGAGTCCGTGAGTGTGTTAGGTGAGAGTTTGAAGAATGAATTCGGTTCTGAATTACCAGCGTCGTTCAATATCGGTTTCTACAAAGAGCCGGTTCTTCATGCGAGGAGGAAGATCCCAATGGCCTTGCTGATTCCGATAATGATAGCGATATCGATATCATTAGTATTCGTAATATTTGTATCTATCTACATTTGTATTCGTACGAGACCCAAATACAAGAGTGCAGTGAAGAAGCTGCGTTCAGGAAGGGTGGAAATGGAGGAGGTGTGTAGTGATGGAGGTTCGAGTTCATTATGTGTTTGTTAGAAAAGAAGTGGGTGATAATAGAGTGAGGGTCAGGGAAGGGAAGCGAGAGAGAATCCACATTGTTGACGACTCGATTGGTGTTCGGAGGAAGATTTGTACAAGTAGGGCGTGAGAGGAAAGCAGATGGAGTGAGTGAGGATGAAAAGGATGAAATATAAGGGAGAAGTGTATGAAGAGTAAAAACAACATTCTCGATGTTCATGCCATTCCAGGTTGGATATACAGAATGGAGTGTGTATAATGGGGAAGAGAAGATGGGATGGAATGGAGTAGAATTCGATGATGGAGATTGGAGAGAGAGTGACGACGTATATTCGTAAGAGTTTCCAATTGAAAGGAATTGATGACTATCGAGTATTGACTGTGCGAATGAAGAATGAAGGAGGAGTGGTGGCGTATCTGAATGGAGTGAAAGTGGGTCGTTTCAATCTGGTAGAGGATTTCGATGGTGATACAGAATCGATGCGAGTGTGTTCATGATGCGAGTGTATTCTCGAAGCTCCACATCCTTCTAGGATTGGTTGGTGTAAGGGAAGGGAAGAATGGAATGGCATTCGAGGTTCATCGTTCCGTGGGCACATCGTCATCTGAAGAATTGGTGTTTGATGCGAGTGGTGTGTTTGGCGTGGAAGTGTGTTCAACTGTAATCGATTCGTATAGTAGGAAGGATTCAAATGGATTGGTGAGTGGATCATTGGATGAGATGATGGATTTGGATCCGTATACAACAGGAACATGTCAGGGAAAAGGGGACATATGTGGAGTGGGTGGTAGAGAATTTGGAAGGAAGCAAATGGAATTCGTTCAATGTGGTAGGTGGAGAGGATGTAGCGAGATGGGTGTTTGAATTGTATGGGTATCAGAATGTGAGTGGTGAAGGGGAAGGAAGAAGACTGATGAGATCCAATTCGACTCTGTTGAGTCGTACGAAACCACAGATAACGATTTCCTTGGGTCTTAATGGTTATCGTAAGATTCGATATGAGATCATCGAAAGTGCAAGTGATAACACAATAGGATCGATATTATTGGCGTATTGTAGTGGATCAGGCATGAGGTGTGTTGGAGATGAACGATTCCCTTCAGTGGGAGTACTGGTATAAGTACTGAGGTACAACATCGGTTCTGCCCACTTCATTCTTCTTACCACTACACCAACTCTACATCCATCCTACCTCGACCCCCAACTTATGCCGGGAACTCGTGATAGCTACTCACTTGCTCAGATACCGGTATGTACAATGTTGTGGTACCAACTAGTGCATACTACCTCATGTTCAGCACTCTGTGCATGAAGCCTCAACTTCTCCCTATCAGTCATGGTGCTACCTTGAAATACCTCCCGTACTGCAGAGTCACCAAGTCATTCATACTTCTCCTTCCTCCCATCCAGTCTCTCCATAGTGTGTGAGTCTCTCACACTCCTCCCCTCTACAATTGTAACTGTCTACCTCACCTGTTAGCCCCTACTCCTCTCCACCTGTCTATTGTCTATGTTCTCTGAGTCTATTCTTGTTTGTTTCAATTCCAATCCCTCCTTCAACTCTCTCACTCCATTTTCTACTATCACCAGACGGTCTACTCTTTCAACTACATTGTTCTTCACAGATCATCCTGTTCAACACTCCATCATTCTATTTGAAACAAACAATACACTTCTTAATTCGCTGCTTCTTCACCCACTCGATCTTCTCCTACACTGTGATAACGCTTCCTGATGGTTCCATTGTTGATCTTGTGCGACCGAATGATCGGATCCATCCAGTTCTACACTCTCCTTCTTCGGAAGTCACAGCAACAACTCCTTCTCTTTCTCATTCAGATTTCGACAGGTTGACTGAACCGTTTCGTGTCGGTACTCATCGCCAACAGAATCCCATACTCTCCAGTACTCTTGCAACCAATGAAGCACTCTCATCACATGAATGCATGGGATCTTCTCCCACTTCGTACAATGATAATCAGATGGATGACTCCTCTCATTCACATCCAAATGATACACCCTCATGTGAGCCTTGTCCACCACCTCATACAGTTCATCTCCCTTCCATTATCTGCAACCATTCTCTTCTTTCATCATTTCACTGTTCCACTTCCGGTAGGTGTCTTCACTGGATGAACAATGAGTATATGCTTGTAACACTCCACAAAATGACCTTGACGAACACTCACGTTCACACTCCAGATGTTTCAAACGGTTGCGGTTCCCAATCCAGAGATGTCTTCTTCAGAGACAGCATACAGTACATACTCACCAGCAACTTGGAAGGAACAACTTCCGAACAACGCCTTGGTCATCACAGCCATATCGAGTTCATACCAGGTCTCTTGCTACGAACAGAACAGAGAAGAGGGAAGGGATTGCTAATAGGAACAGAAGTAGTTTACCTATAGCAAGTCCAACCATTCTTCATCTTCGTTGTTCTCTTTGAGACAGTTTGCAGTGAAATTCCAAGTGATTCGATTAATGCGAACACATTGTCCATAGGATGGAAACAGCACATCTTGCTAACACTGTTGAGTTGACCCAGAAAGGTAAAGGCTTCAATGCCTTCGATTCTCACATTCCTATTTACATATGAAGATAACTATGTATCAATAGACTGTTGAGAGGATTCTCCGCCATTCTGAGGTCATAAGACAAAAGAGAGTTAGGGATGAATGAAGGATGACTTACAATCACTGTGTAAGAAAGCACCACTCTCTAGCATGTTGTTATTATTCCCCGATACGCTGCCAGTATCCGTACTCACTGGATGAGGCTGAATCGGGTTCATCACTCATTGACGAATTGATGGGCGACGTGCCGCACCTGCGTAAGGCGTCAGCATCCGTGAACAGAAGGCTGAAGGAATTGAAGATACTGTTGAAGGGTGATCCAGCACAACCCAATGAACTGGATGGGAGAATTGAGGAGAAACTGGCTTCAGTCGTTAAATTGAAGGACTTGCTTTCCTCTGTGGAACCAAGGAAGAAGAGACTATGGAATGACTTGCTGGGTGAAATGGTGAACGATCTGAGCAAGAGGAGTCGTGGACGCGTGGTTGCTCAAGAGGTTGTAAATCCTAACCAGGAAGTGACTTCACAGGAGGTTGTAAATCCTGATCAGGAAGTGATTTCACAGGAGACATCAAGTGTTGATCAAGGCATGCCTTCTCAGGACACGGACAATGATTGGGAAGGAGGGGCATGGGGAGAGATGGATGGATGACTCGGTGACTCTGGCAGTACGGGTTATGTGTGAGAGTACCACCATGACGGACAGGGAAGGAGAGGTTCATGCACTGAGTGCTGACCATGAGGTAGTACACAATGGTATCTGGGCATGTGAGCAGCTATCACGAATATCCGGCAAAAGTGGGGGTCGAGGTAGGATGTAGAGTAGGTGTAGTGGTACGAAGAATGAAGTGGGCAGAACTGAATGTTGTTGTTGGGAAGGTGTACCAGCACTCTTTCCAATATATATTATAGTCCACAGCTACTGATAGAAGGGAGACGCGCAATGAATAGAAACCGAGGAGATGAGAGTATATACGCAAATAGCATGTAAAAGGGGAATGGGGTTGTTGTGTTCACTAACGGATAGTACTAGTCCACATCCAAGAAGAATGACAGATCATGATACTTGTTACAGATGTTATGGATGTGTTGAATACAGAACCAGTAGTAGACACAATCCATTCACTTATCACGTAAATAGCACTATATCTGAATTATGTCATTCGATGAGTACTACTGAGAATTGAATTGGTTCGATAACAAGATATTACAGCAATCAAATCGAAGGAATCATCAGAATCACCGATTAACTGACTCGAGTCGTTGCATTGGGATCAGAATGGGGACTTTCTGAGGATCTCATAGGAATAACAGGGAATGTACTTGGTTTCATGAGGGTGAAGTCGAGGCATCTTGAATCAGTTGATACAATTTCGGCTTTGAATAGAGAATTCGTGTTTAATACCACGGCATCGAAGGAATCAAGGGATGATCCTCTCTCCCATCAAACAACTCGTTCATTTTCATAGGCTCTGCTTCTAGGTTACAGATTTGGTGGTAGTGGAGAAATCACTGAGTGAACACATTATAGTTTGGAAACGGAATGAGTGTTGATTGCATGTGATATCAGAGGAGGTAAGTGGAGATGACATCGGTCATGTCCAAGATGAACTCTGTTTCCATCGAGTGCGTTGGAATTTCAGGCTAGTGTATGGATTTGATGATTCAGAGGTGACATTGGTGACATCTTCATTCTCACTATTGAGCAAACCCATTCTGGATCTGTTTCAAATCCAATGGGCATTCCACTGGATGAATTTTAACTGGATTGGTTCCCATTCGTGTCTCCGTTCTCATATCGTCGTGGATCACCCCTATCCTCACTCTAAGGCATTGGATCGTGCAGGAAATGATGGAAGATCAGGTCATGATCTCGATCTGCATGGTCATGAAAGGGATGTGAAACGGGTATGAAGCCATCCTGTTGCATCCTTTCCCAATCAACCTATACTATGGCTCTATCTCATGGATCATCGCGCTCACGCGACCCACCCATCCTTCCCATGCCAGCCCGTGCCATCCCTTCTCCAGCCCCGCCAGCGATCCCATCCTCATCACCGACCGTTTCAGTAAGCATGCCTGATCTCAAGTATCTCCTCCCGTGTGTCCCGACGATCATTCGGATAAACCATGAGCAAGCTGTCGATCCGTCACTATCTTCTTCGCCACTCGAGTGGTGAGGGAGAAGTCCAGCGTGGGAAGTGAGTGTGCGCAACTCACCAACCACTCTGTCGGTCGACCCATGTACTATATTGATGAGGCTTCCGGAGGCGTTTTGAGAGAACGAGACTCACAGGTTACGGGATTCCACTCTTCACACACTCCTCCCGCAACCTGTGGTCTCATTGGAAATGGATTGAATGGAACCTTGTTTGTTTGAAACGGTGAGGGAGTTGGCGGTTGTTTGACTGAGTGTTCAGTGGTTCATGAGCATCAAGGCGATTTGTTAGGGAGAGAGGAAACAGGGGATGGGGATTAGAGGTAATCGCTTTTGTCTCTGATGACTGATTCGAGAGCAGTAGCATCAAAAGATGAGGAAATGGGAGTATGAGTACTTGAGGATTGGAGGGAATAGGTGTATTGGAAGCAGTCATCACCGAAGTCGATATCATCAGATGTTAATTGAGGGATATCTACATCTATCAATCACCAAATCGATACTCTCCAAAATCACTGAACCGATCGCAAAGAAGTTGTTATTACCATCGAATTGTGTCAATGAAGGAAGATCTATTCATTCATCAATTCATTCAATCTCACTTCGCATTGTCAATGTGTTCTTGTAGTTGTAGGGTACTCTGCGAATCGTCTTTCGATTATCACGACCATCACCAGCAAGAGCTGATCTATCTAGTTGAATGGATTGTAGTATAGGCAAATCTGCATCATCAATCCATCCATTCAATCACTCTCAAACACAATAGAATGAACATAATCGAATACACCATAGCCAAGTGTAATTGATTGTAGTTGAGGAAGATCTGTGAATTCAAACCAATCCATCAATCAAACCAGTCAATGAGAATGATGGAGCATAAAAGAAACACGTATAGCCAATATCAATGGTTTGAAGAGAAGGGAGATTGTTCAGTTCAAATGAATGATAATCCTCGAATGACCGATAACCAATCTGAATGGATTTGAGTTTTGGACAATTCACAATTCGATACGAACCATCACTTCGTTCATAATCACTAATCCTGAAACTCCTCTCACCAATCACCACACTCTCCAACTCACCCAATCCATCCAATTCAAACACTCTCGCCTTTACAAAACAACCTTCTCTAATCACGATCCGTTTCAATGAACAGAGAAAGAAGGGAAGGATGAGGGTTTTTTCATTGCTATATGAATTGTAATGAATATCGACTGATTCAGTAGTATTATCAATTGTATTGTTATCATGTTGATTAGAATAGGGTTCATCATTCTTCCATAATCCGTTGTATTAAACCAATCCATTTCGATCATACAAAACTCCCCTGCCAAATCGTTTTCCCTCATAGAAACACCCTTCATACTCAATTCGTTCAATGTCATTGTAGTATTCGATTCCATAACCCATCTTCGCTCCATCCACCATGAAACCCTCATACTCCTTCTTCCCTTCTTCATCATACAATTCTCCATATCCAAATGGCTTTCCATTCTTCATTCCTCCCTCCCATCTCCTCCCATTCACATCTAAATCAATGCAATCCACTCCATCCTGTTCACTCTCTTTCCAATCATCTCCATCATACACTCTCATTACATGTGTTTTCAAGTCAGCTACAACGACTCGATTCCACTATAACTGTAAGTCTTTCTCTGTTGCTATTATTTGTTGCGCGAAAATTCTGAAATTTTGGAGATTAATTTTTATGAGCACGGGGAACACATCTATACATTAAAATTCGTGGTATGAGCATTAAGGGTTGATGTGTTGTTTGGGCCTGAAATTCTCTCAGTCGATGCAGTTTGAAGAGATCTATCTATGGTAATATGGGCAGCTAAATATTTGGATCTTCCGTAATTGCATGTTTCTGAAGTAACTTGGGAATCAGTATAGCTATTCCCTGAATATAACCTAATGTGTTAATGCATCCCGTGAAGCAAGATTCAGTGTTTCCTTGTAGTATGTGTATTGAATGATAATGCAGTCTATGTGGAATTTCGCTTCGTCCAGTCGCTAATTTTTGACTACTAGCAGGTTACGAGCAGTATGTATTCGATTTGTGCTGTTGTTAATCTCATGATTGTATTCGGAGTCCCAAGGGAATGACGCTATGTGAACGACTGTCTTCTGTACATTTCTGACAATAATGAGGTACTGCTTTTGCCGTTAGGATGATCATGCTTTTCACGGGCACGTTTGAAATGAAGGACAACGATGAAATTCTCCATTGTCACCTAATGGAGTTGATAAATTGCGGTAATCGGGTATTTCCTATGGTTAAGCGTCTTCTGCCAGTCACGGTAACAATACCTAGGGATCCAATACCGATCTCTTTGTATCGTCTTCATGTTGGAGAGGTGTTACCTTTGATGTATGACAACGGTAATCTCACAATCTCAATAACGACTCTGAGTATTAACCAATGGACGACGTGGAAACATGACCTCTTGTTTCATCGTTCATACAACAAAACAGAAGATAGGAAAAGACAATCACTTGTTTGTTCACAAACCAATCTCAGTTGTACTTGATCTTGTTCTTTGAACCCTTGGGTCGGCCGGGTCCTCTTTTGGGCTTACTCTTATTCTTCCTATTCCTTATCTTTGACGCTTCCTTGCCATGCGCTCTCCTCAGTTGTCGATTCAATTCCTTGGCCTCTTCCTTAGAAAAAGCACTATCAGTATCAGACAAATCGTTGGCAGCAGCATTTGCTATCCTAGTATAACAATTTTCAATCAGATTAGATATGAATGGCATGATCTCCATGGTCCAGTTATACTTGATACCTTTGGAATTCAGGTTATAACGAATATCCAGTAACTCTCTTGCCAATACATGTTCCTCCTTATCTTGTGGAGTAAGAGAATCCACATCTTCAGCCATTTCCAGGCAATCCTCTTTAGTTAAATCACCTAACTCCGCTTCATTTCCTGGGTTCAGCGAATGTAGAAGATCCAACGATCTCTACAAAAGACATGATGATCAACAATACCACAATAGCTTTGGATCGCCCAACCGAACTGTCGAATAACAGTTGTACCTCTGGTTTTCGATCCTTGATTGCTATTCATAAGATACAGAAATAATAATCTTGCTTTTGATTGTATTCAGGAGATACACAAAGCTACTATCCTGATTAGGAAGCAGCCAAAAGATGGAGTTGATTAACTCGGGAAACGACTCAACGAAACAATACAAATCCTGAAGGCTATCTATTAGTAAAGCAATGACAACTATCATTCCTATAGCCTTCTGATTGTAATTGGTTGGAGTTGAATATGATGTTATGCCATTCTTCACAACTTCCTTGATCTGACGAATAACAGGAGAAAGCAACGATTTGAGATCATCCATTAAATGTATAGGAACAGAATAACTATATGCAGTATTCACATTATAACCGCGGTCATCGCATCCATTTGTGGTTGGATCCACAAAAGAACAAGACGTTTATTCTCCAGAGGATACGTTCATATTTGAGATGAGGATATGATGTGGATGATGTCGCTCATGCGGAACAACCCTCTACTGTCCATTGTGTGGTGAGTGTCTTTATGTCAACTAGATGGTTTGGGGTTGAAATCATGAAATGTATCGGGTGACTACATGAACATAGGATGGATGGTAGTGCACTGGCTGCCTTGCAAACAGCCATTTCTATCAACTACCCTATTCTTGCGCCTAATGAACTGGTATTTAGGCTGCCAACCTAAATCCTCTTCATTGGGTAAAAGACATGTAGAATGTACCTGTCTACAGGGCTGGCATCTTTGTAGACAGTATGAACCACAAGCGTTTCTGCTAGGGGGTCATATTCTGTACGTCACCAGATACTTAACCATTGATGTAGAGGTACAAACAGTGAAGAATGATTCCGTCTGATTGTCAAGAGGGTTTGCATGTGGGCTATTCTCGACTTGTTTGGACTACCTGGTCAATAGGCCATAAGCAGTGGTCTTCACAGGAACCCAAATGAAGTCATTGCAAACGCTGATATCAGTTGATCATCATCGTCATCTTTCATTCATCATTCTTTTCTGTCTACTTGGCATCTTCTTTGAGACTACACTTGAAAACAATAACGAGGTGCTACTGCTGCTCAATGTGATGGCCATGTGGCAAGCGGAAGATCGCAAGGATCCGCTGTGTAAGAAGGAAAGGATATCATTGAAAGTTATGGAAGATGTGTCGGCCAATGATCTCAAGGATGAAGTCACTCGTTGTTGATTTCGCTTCACCACGGTGATTGTCGCTGCGATGTACTCCGTCAAACACGATTGCATCAGTGTTTTCAGTTTCTTTTGTGATGATGAGATGGAATGCGTTTTGCATTGATTTGCATCATACAACCGTTACCTGCTTCTGTGTTCAACTCATTTCGGATGCATGGAGGATCCCTGATTACCAGTATTAACCGAGTGAAGACCATGAGTGTGGATTTGAAGTTTACGATAATTATGGTCTCAGGAGGCAAGAGGGAAACAAGGGTTGATGTTGATGGAAGAATCATCAGTACTGGATCGTGATGGAAGAACGTGAGGGAGAAGGAGAACTGAAGGAAGCATGTACGGTGGAGTGGAAGGTACGGGTTGGTATCCCTGATCGTCAATCTCGGTCACCAGTGGGGCTACGGCTCTTTTGGTACCAGATTGTGAATTAGGGATACCAAGGTACCTCAGCGCGAGCGTGGCGTGCCTATAGCTCGAGCTCGGATTCATGATGTCGAGCTATGATCATTTTGATGGGTTAATCGAGTATTCTGTTACGCATGTTTCTTAGTAGTACACATTAAATCGTGCTAGCTGCACTCCTGAGCGAGATCACCGACCTCGCTGTGGAACTAGTTGGTGCTGAGAGCACTACGTACCACCCCTAAGCATATATTCCAGCCATTTTGACATCGTGTTGTGATCTCCGTACCAGTGAGAATTGTGGGCTCGTTATAATTGATGTGGGAGAGAAGGAGCAATGCACTCACAAAATAATTACCCTGTTCCCAACAGATGCGTAATTAAAAAGATCACTGGCAGACCGTGGAAGTCACCTGAATAGGCAAGTAGACGCAGTTTTACGTAACTCTGTGTGGTTAGTTTTTGTCCCAAGAATGGCAGTTAATAGAAAAAAAGAAAAATGACAACCACGGGAATCGATCCTTAAACAGCGAAAGACTTACAGTTATAGTGGAAACTCCACACGACTGCTATCCGTTCACGTTCTCATATTTATGATTCGTGCTCAGTCCAAGTATGATACCAAACTAGCGTTTACAACTGTCCCTATTTCGTATTCATAACGGGAGAGGATATTGGCTCATATTACAACTAGTGACCTAGTGAACTGCATTTTCATTTGCCCACTAATAGTGTACTTCTGTGCAGGATACGAGTGATGATCCTCTGGTCGCTTCATTATCAAGTATTGATATGGCTCGTCTTGTTCTCCTACTTCCTCTTGTCCTTTAATACCTTTTCGGTTCATCAGGACAATCGGCAATCATCCATTCAGCAAGTATCTCTGACCATATGTAGACGATTCGTTATCATAATAGTATAGGTAACACCACATCCACCCACCACTCTCTTTCTTACTCCGTATGTGATGAAACTGCAAAGAGGAATCGTACCGCACCTCTGTGTAATGGTTTTCGCGTTGTATCCTCGCCATCCATTTCCCCCACAGTAGTAGCAAGTCCTGTAGTGGTGAATCCTATTGAACCGACTCAGCCTTTGAATCCTATTGAAGCGGCTCAGCCTTTGAATCCTATTGAACCGGCTCAGCCTTTGAATCCTATTGAACCGACTCAGCCTTTGAATCCTATTGAACCGACTCAGCCTTTGAATCCTATTGAACCGACTCAGCCTTTGAATCCTATTGAACCGACTCAGCCTTTGAATCCTATTGAACCGACTCAGCCTTTGAATCCTATTGAACCGACTCAGCCTTTGAATCCTATTGAACCGACTCAGCCTTTGAATCCTATTGAACCGACTCAGCCTTTGGTCAAACCAACTCCTCGCCCAACCACAATACCCACCAAACCTACCCCTCCATCCATGAACTCCACAGATACTACTCACTTCCCGGAAATCATTCCCTGCTCCAAGATACAGTTTTATGACTGGAGGGATTCAATAGGTATTCTACTACACTCTCTATCACGTAGACTACAAGGAACGTTGTGAATCGATCCAACGAATTCTATCAACCAAATCGGATTTGGTCATTTATGAAAACTCGATACGAGGCGGCTTGGGTCACAAATACATGTCAATCCAGTACAGTGTCATGTATGCCCTTATTCTACAACGACAGTATAAGAGTACGATTGCGATCGTTGTTCTCCCTAGTCTTTATTCCTATGGAGTTCTGGAGAAACACCGTTTCCTGTATTCAACCCTTTCGCAGCCTATCAATGAAATACCTCAACGTTAGAGAACTCCCAAAAGAAAACTGCATGTTTGCAAAACCCAGTCGGTATACGCTTTCATCGTTCTTGGACTCTACTGTCATGGTTACGGACTGCCGCCTTCCCGATGTTATGATTTACACCAAGGAAAATAAGATTCGTCTTCAAGCGAATAAGGTGATGAAAGACAAGGAGACTGTTAAAGACCTTCAACGGATTCTCTTTCGTCTACTCTTGAATCCTATTCCTCCGTTGCAAGACATGATCAACTCTTTCAAGCAAAAGCACTATACCAAGAAGAATGTCTTCGCAATTCAAATCCGAATGGGTGGATGTCTTTCCGATTCACCGGAGATGATGGAAATGATGTCTTCGCACGAACTCAAACAATTACCTTCAGTAATCAAGAATGCAATGGCATCGTGGAACTATACTGCTGCAAACACGGATCTCTTTTTATCAACGGATTCCGTTTTTGCCGAAACTTACATCAGGAATGCGTTGGGGAGTATGTACACAGTTTTGACAAGTGATGCTTTCCATCGTGGTCACACAACGGGTAATCCAAACGCTGTTGCGGTTGGGAGAGCTCTTATCGATTTATTCCTACTGGCGGATTCGGATGCTCTCCTTTATTGCTATGAGAGTGGGTTCGGAACTGTTGCGAAGATGATGGGACGAGCACAGAAGGTTATAGAGTACAGAGTTACGCATCGGTTGATACCCAATTTCAACAGTACAGTTTCCTGTGGAGTGTAATATGCACTGTTTGTTTTGAATCAGAGTTACCGTTATTCGGATTATGGTCTTCAAATGAGTTATACCTGAAAACAAGGTCCTTCTATTCTTAACAATTCCTCATGGATAATGAGTGATTCCACACTGGAATGATTGGATTTAGAAAGGAAAACAGACGATCTATCATCGCGAATCGTTACAGAAGGATTGGAACAGCCGCCTGGGAAATAAACGGCTGCAAAAATGAGTTCCTTTTGACGATTTGAATAACGGGAAATCGCAGGTTTGTCTTCAAATGAGAATATCTCTGTAACGAAAGGACGCGTATGCTTTTTTGCACTCTTATAAGAAAGTAGACATCCTTCTTTGTACAAGCAAGAAAGAGATACGTTCATAGATGAAGTGATTACGGAGATATGGACGTTTCAATGAAAGGTGTTTGGTTTAGGTGACCCTTCGGATTGGAAACCCATAATCCTGGAAAGATAGCATCAGTACTCGTTTCGTGATGTAGTTGATAGTTTCCTAGGGTCAGTTTGAGGTGATTCCTGTTGAGATGATCCATCATCTGGCTCCCAGAATGCTGTATCGCGTGTACGAGAAGGCTCAATACTTCCAAGGTGTGAGGATTAACGAAAAAGAGCCTATTCTTGATTGAGTTCTGTAACAACTACCCTATTTCTTACGCTATTTCGAATGGTCTGAATATCAATAGTGGATACAATTAAGGGTACTCCAATTGTTGAGCAGGTGATGAAGCAGAATACGGTGACATGCAGTGCTCCCAATGGGATGGCGAGTATCGATAATGTGGATAGAATAGAGACAGAGAATGCAGTGGGAGAATAAAAGCGAGCAAGATTCGAGTAATTGCTTCAGTTCTGACGTTTTGCGTAATATGGGTCACCACATGATGAGAATAGAATTATGTGTCCAAAGAGATGGATTCGATAGAAGCTGTTTCAATGTGATGAAATGGAATGAGTTTAGTTGATGGGTTTGAGAAGATGGATTGAATAGGGATTGCTTTCTGATGAGAAGGAAGAAAAAGGAGTAGTCAGGATGGTCATTCCATATTCCCCGTGGAGAGTATTATAGAAATGACTACGAAAGAAATGAGATCACGAATCCAAGGAATAGCAGATTCACATGATTCCTCTCCCACACTCAGGTTATCGGAGGAGAGTAAGAATAGACGACAGAATCAACCGATCATTTCCTTTCACAAACGAATTCATGGATTGATTCAACATCACAAGAGGTCACAATCAAGCAAGCAACACACACTCTGAATAGAGAATCCATTCTGTTTTCAAGAAGTAGCGTTCATTCGACAACAAAGGTTATCCTTCACTTCCACAATGTCAAAGCGTCTGACACACCCATTCCACATCTCTTTCGGACCATAGAAATGAAATCAACATGAAATCAATGGAATCAACAACGCTATTATCAAGATGCTGAAGGATCCAAGATGGTCAAACACGACCCATTTCAAATGATCATCGAAAAGAGAGAGAATCCCAATGAATCATTCCAACTCCATTCTCTAGGATTCTACAAGCAATGAAAGAGTGAATCATTGGATGAGTTGGCATTTGAATGGGTGAATCGAAAACAATTGTGTTTTGGAAAGTGAAACAATGATGCTGATTGGACGGTGTAACAAATCGGAGAGAATCCGTTCTTCGACCCTTTGTTTGCAGGAATCGTTTCGCACTACAATCAGTGTCGATGGACTGACCTCGATTCTACCATTCATTCAATGGAATATGAACTCCCATGTTGATCAATGAATCGAAAATGGAGGAATGGGTTCCAAAGGGTTCCAGTAGACAGGTGGAAGGCAAGAATCGGAATTGGGGACGATTGAAAGGGACCACAAATGATAATGAAACGACCTATTGGTGGTACTCCGTTTCCACCATTCATTAATGGATTCAGATTTCTTTTGAAATGACAGTTCGTTTTGGAATTGGTATGAATTGGTGTTGAGGAGTGATGCATAGTGTGCTTATGTTTGGCTATTGGAGCAGTTGCCTTCAATGGAGAGTCAGTTAATTTGGTCGAAGCGAAGGAGGACTTCAGTTGTGATGAGAAGGGATATGTGGAGTATCTGAGTAAATGGGGCAACAAGAAGAGTACCTCGCGTGATGTGAGGAGTGAGGAGTTCAAGAAGCGTCTGGGCTACTTCGTTGAGTCCTGCGAGAAGATCCATGAGTGGAATAAGATGAAGAAGTACCGAATGGAGTTCACCTTCTACGCTGATTGGCATCCCGATGAGTTTGAGGAGTTAACCACCACCAAGCAGCGATACTCTGGAGTGAAGGCTCCCGTGCCTTCCATTACTCCTGTGTACAACAATTCCAACTATCGCTATCTGATGCCTTCCATGGATCCGTGTAATGGAAATGCTGAGTTGAGAGAGTTGATCTCGAAGCCCCAGAACTGTTCCGTGTCGTGGGCTTTCGCTATCACGAACTCGATTGAGTATGCGATCAAGAAGATGTACTTCGAGGAATATGATCAGATTGTGGAGGTGTCTCTGTCTGCTCAGGAGTTGATTGATTGTGTTGGTAAGGAGCATGGAGTGGTTGGAAAGATGTGTGATGGAATGCCTCTTGTTTGGGGATTTGATTATGTGTATGAGAATGGTATTGCTTACAGCGAGTACTATCCTCACACGAACGTGGAGGGAGAGTGCAAGAGAGTCGAGGACGAACACAAGTACCACATTGGTGGATACGAGAAGCCTTCAGCCTACAACAAGCTTGGTCTGTTCGATCTGGTGATGAAGGGACCTGTGGCAGTGACGATGGGTCTGGATCTTGAGTTCTTCCAGTACTACCGCAACGATGGCGAGGAGGGTCCTTACTTCAACACTGGCTTCTGGAGACCTTCTGTGAATGGAGTGGTAGTTGAGTACTCTCAGTATGCTGCCAATGGTGAGTCCGCGTTGTCCCAGAATCCGTTCTTCGCCGTGGAGACGCGTCTGCGTGCTTGCGATTCGATGGTGTTCCGTGTACCGATTCTGGAAACGATTGAGAACGCCAATATCGGTGGAATTGCTGGATTTGCCATTCGTCCGATTGTGCTGGACAAGATTCCTATGAAGCCTACCCAGGCGCCCACTCAGGCTCCTACTCAGGCTCCTACTCAGGCTCCCACTCAGGCTCCTACTCAGGCTCCCACTCAGGCTCCCACTCAGGCTCCCACTCAGGCTCCTACCCAGGCGCCCACTCAGGCTCCTACTCAGGCTCCTACTCAGGCTCCTACTCAGGCGCCCACTCAGGCTCCTACCCAGGCTCCTACTCAGGCGCCCACTCAGGCTCCTACCCAGGCTCCTACCCAGGCTCCTACCCAGGCTCCCACTGTTGCTCCTACTCAGGCTCCTACCCAAGCGCCCACTCAGGCTCCCATCACTGAGAAGCCCACGCAAGAGCCCGTTGAGCCCACTGAGGAGCCGACTCAAGAACCCCCTACCGAGGAAGCTCCCACGGAAGAACCCCCGACTGAGGAAGCTCCCACTGAGGCGGCCAATTAATACCCCTATTTACGTTGTCTACGTATCTGTCTTTCGTTCCAAACACTCGTTTCACAAACACACCACAAACTATCCTTCAGAATCTCCTTCACAACCGCAACATCGACATCCATGTTGCTTCCACTTCCACCGGACACGACGCTGTAGTACTTGTCTCCCAGCAAGGACGCTTGGAGGTAAAAAATCAAGTGGACAGCCTCCGCCGTCGAATGGAACGACGGACTTCGCGGCATGAACTCAATCACCGTGGTTCCCCGCCGCATGAAAATCATGTTATAGAACGCGCCTCCGTGCGGACCCATAATCACATCCACATTCGCAAGGAACTCGAACAACGCATCGACCGTTCCATATTTGTGGCTGTCGAAAACCACAAACTCGTACTTCTTCGCCTCCACGAGCGGTCGAATCGCCTCCAGCAGCTCGCCCTCATTGAACATCATTCCTCCTTAACCACTTCATACCACTTCATACAACTTCTTTCACTTTGGAAACAGTCTCGTAACATTATTCAAAACTTCAATCGTATCGGATCAGTGATTCTTGAGAGTATGGATTTGGTGATTGATTGATGTAGATATCCCTCGATTATCATTTAATGGAATATACTTCGGTAATTACTGCTTCAGCTACACCTATTCCCTCCAACCCACAAGTACTCACTCTCTCATTTCCTCATCATTCGATGCTGCTGCTCTCGAATCATACATCAGACGCAAAAGCGATTACGTCTAATTGACTGAGAGTGTTTCCTATCAACACAACAAATGAACATGCGATAACGACTATCCGAACAAACATGGTATTGATCTAGAAGTTGGGAAACGAAGATGGGCAGCGAAGAAACGATATGAATGTGGTGAAGAGGATGGAAAATAGAGGAATGAGATGGGAATTGAAGGAAAAGAATGGATAGAGAACATATAGGCGAATGAGAATGAAAAGAAGAGATGAGTGGTGATGAAGGTGATGGAGGTGAAATAGGAAGGAAAGGGGGACGGAATAATCAATAGAAGGGTATGATAAATGAAATGGTTGAGAATGAGTTTTGAGGAAATCGCGAAGAGCACCATGGTGCTATGGATGAGTGGAAAAGTGAAAAATGCGAGAATGATGGAATGGAAGGAGGATGGAATGAGGATGATGTAGGATGAATGATAGATGAATATGTGAGGTGATGAGTGTGATGCAGATGAGATGATGAGATAAGGCATGGAATGTGGTTAGAATGAATAGATGAATACGATGAGAGGAGACAGTGAGAATGATGATGAGAAGTGTGATGTGATGAAATGAGATGAGAGTGAAAATGAGAAGAGGAGAGAGTGATATGATGAATAGAATAGGAAAGAAGAGGAAATGAAGAAATGAGGTTAGTGAGGAATAACATATGGTAGAGAGTGTGAGTGAGGAAGGATGAAAATGGGAGTGTATGCAAATGGAATGAGGGTTGAGAGAGAAGCACAATGGTGATATTGAATGAATGAAAGGAAGTGAGAGTTGATGCGATTAGTTAAGGTGATGTGATGAAAGTGATTGGAGTGAATGGAAATGAAAGGAGATCAACGCGAAGAATCGGAATGAGCCATGAACGAAGGTTGAAGTGTGTTGATGGTGTGATGTCCATGGAGTGAGATGATCGTGGAAATTCGAGAAGTAGAGAGTGCATGCGTGTGTGTGGGTAGTGTTAGGGTTAGGGTT